>JBBPSC010001139.1:0-11485 GCA_038093395.1 Baorangia bicolor | reverse complement strand
TCCGTGTGAAGAGTGTCCTGCTGACTAAGCAGCTTTGCACTAGAAACGACTAAGTCCATGAAATGTAAGTAGAGCGTTCACGATAAGATAGATGATTAGATCCTTGTGGATCACGTGACGTGATAAGATAAGATAAGATCAGAAAAGTGCATATGTGAAGGGTGAAAAATGTAGACCCTTAACAAAGTCCATCCTTGAACGTGACTTCTGGTGGCCAGGTCTCTCCTCCTTCATGAAACATTTCATCGACAGCTGTGCAGTTTGCCAGCAAAACAAAGTAAACACCCATCTGACTGTTCCCCCTCTCTCTCCAATCCCCTCCTCACACTCCCTTCCCTTCAAGCAACTCTCTGTCGATCTCATCACCGACCTCCCCCTCTCCAACTCCCACGACTCTATTCTGGTCATAGTAGACCATGGCATTATGAAGGGGGTAATTCTCACTCCTTGTTCCAAAACCATTGATGCCGCAGGAGTTGCGCAAATATTTTTCAACCATGTGTTCAAAAGATTCGGCCTCCATGAAATCCTCATCTCTGATCGAGGCCCACAGTTCACCTCCACCTTTGCTAGAGAACTAGCCCGCCTCTTGAAATACGACATCCGTCTCTCCACAGCCTACCACCCCCAGACAGACGGACAAATGGAACGAACCAATCAGGAATTAGAAACCTACCTCCAGATCTTTTGCACCAACAACCCCTCCTCCTGGGCCTCTTCCCTTACAGCAGCCGAATTCCACCACAACTCCGCCCCCCATAGCTCCACCAAGAAATCCCTGTTCTCCCTTCTCTATGGTTATGAACCTCGTTCCTACCCCCCTCTAGGAAAAACCTTCCTCCCCGCTCTAGAAAATCGCCTCTCCTCCCTCGATGAAGCTCGCAAAGAAGCCCTTGCAGCGCACAATTCTGCTCGCAAGGCGATGACCTTGAGATCAGTCTGTCGCTTCTCCCCATGGAAAGTGGGTAACAAGGTGTGGTTAGAAGCCTCTCATCTCCACCTTCATTACCCATCCAGGAAACTTGCACCCAAGCGACACAGTCCCTTCGAGATCGTGCAGGTACTATCTCCTCTCACCTACCGACTCCGCCTCCCTCCCACATGGAAAATCCATGATGTCTTCCACGCCTCATTACTCTCCCCTTATCACTCCACCGAGACACATGGTCCCACCTTCTTGTCTCCCCCTCCTGACGTTATAGATAACGAAGAGGAATACGAGGTCGAGGCCATCATCTCCCACAAAGGCCCAGCTAACCGTCACCGGTTCCTGACCGCATGGAAGGGTTACCCATCATCCAAAAATACATGGGAACCAGCTTCTAATCTCCATCATTCCGCCGCTCTCCTCGCTGCCTATAAGAAACGACACCAATTATAAAAGAAAGACCCTAGAAAATGTTCTACCTCAGCCCCCCTCACATCTACCCAATCAACTCCTCCGCCAATCCCACATTAGAAATCCTACCTTTTCTCATCATTTTCTTCTTCCTTGTTGTTGGTCTTTCCATCCATTGCGCCCGCTCGGCTTATTCCAGTCCCACTCTTCTCATTATCACTGCCATCTTTTTCGTTGTTTTCCTCGTCCACTTCATTCGCACCCTTACCTGAAGACCTTGTTTATGTTCTTTGACCTTATCCTTGCCCAACATGCAATCTCCCTCCTTGGATACCACCTCTCCTCAGCCCTCTCCTTCATCTGGTTTGTATTCTTCCTTACGTTCTCATTCAGTATTACCTTGTCTTCTGCCCAAAGCTGAGCGAAACATGCTCTTCGCCGCTGTTTTAGACACTCCCACTCTTCTCCACGCCATTGAAGAAGACCCCCTCTTTGAAGAGGACTACATATCCCAATCTCTCATTCGCGCCTTTCATGGTATTGCTTGTATGCAACGTCTTTTGAACCTTTCTCAGAACTTAGACCTTGCCTTACACACATCTTTGACCGAAATTCCATTTCATCTTCTCAGCGCACTCTATGACCATGGCTTTTCCACCTTCATTACCTCCATTCCTCCCGCCACAATTTACCCCACTTTCCGTCGTATTTTCCTTTCTCTTACCCAGGAACAATGTGATGACTATTTGGAACACTCAGATATACTTCCTTCCAACAGAACCCTCTCCACACCTGCCGCTCCTACCTCTGCCCTCGCCACTCGCCTCTCCTCTCCTCCTCCTGAACCACCCCCTGCCTCCATCGACAGTGATGACGACACCATCCCCATCCCCCGGTTGGAACCTCAGATTTTTAAACCCCCTCATGGACAGCGCATGTTATCCTCCCCTACTCGAGTCTTGCCTCCATCCTCCCGACTCCCTAGAGCCTGTGCAAACTCCCTCACTGTATGCTTCCATTGTTTCAACCAGGGACATCTTCAAAAGGATTGCCCTACATATTCATGTCCCCACTGCTGCCAGATCTGCCCCAGACATCTTGCTCGAGATTGTCTCACCATTCAATGCGGCAGTTGTCTTAACTGGGGCCACTCCGACCGACACTGTCCCCATCGTAACTGTTCAATCTGTTCTCAGGCAGGACACATGGCAGACGACTGTCCTTTTGACCATCTCTCCCCCTCTCAGGCACACGCTATCCATGGAGGACCCTCTATCCCCAGCATCTGAGCTAGGAAGGCGAGGGCATTTTACTATCGAGCCAGGAGCTTGAAGGTACGAAGGGGGTAATGTTACAGTTTTTCCTCTTCATCGTTCCATTTATCTCGTTACCTCTTGACTTGTCACTTGCACATGGCACGGTAGGTCGGCTTCTATCTCTTCCGCTTCATTGATCCTTGCCGACCCCTCCGATATTGTCATTACTTATCTATTCCCATGATCTCCCCTTATGGACTTATCTTACTCCGCAGTCGCCTCTCTTACGACGACGAGTTCTCCTACCTTCCATTGCCTTCCATTTTCTTTGTAAGCCTGGTCTGTGCGCATTCTCTTGACTCCTTATTTAAACCTATGCTGTATCGTTTGTATCTCTATTCTTGATCTACACAATACAAGCATACTTTCTTGAATCACTCGGAAGTCTAGCTTCCTCTCCTCGCTTTTGTCCTCGTCTCTCAGCGTGACTTCTTGTTGACGCTTCCCTCCTCATCCAAGACCTAGTAACCCTAGGCATCTTCGCATAGAGCCACAGCGCCCCTGGGCATCCTTGTTGGTCTCTTTAGAGACCCCTCTGTCCTAGTGTCTCATTATCCTTGCAGCTCTTCAGACATCGGTCTCTTCATGAGCATCGCCTGTTGAGTATCCTTGTTGAATGAGACCTTTTTGGTACACTTTGTGTAACATTGATCTGATCTACTGTGGCTTTATTGGGGCTGCAGAAAAGAGTGTCATCTACATAAATGATGGCTGCAACTGTGCAGGAGCCTTTCTTTTTGTAGAGAAAAATATCAGCATCAGACTTGAGGTGCTCAAAGCTGAGTTCTTTCATAGACTCGTTGAGGGTTTGCCACCAAGCTAACCCTGCCTGTTTAAGTCCATAAAGGGCACAAAGTAATCAGAGCACTTTATGCTCTTGCCCTGGCCTGATGAAGCCTTCTGGTTGTTCCATATAGATCTCTTTGTCTAGCTTGCCATAAAGATAGGTGCTTTTGACATTGAGTCCAGAGATGTACCAGTTTTCAAGTGTGCTGAGTGCTAGCATTAAGCACACTGTTTCAAATCGCACAACTGGTGAGAATACTTGGTCAAAGTCCATGCCTTCAACCTGAGAGAAACCTTTGGCAACTAAGCAGGCTTTTTTATGGCCACCAGTCTTAGTGTCAAGACCTAGCGATTTTTAATGACTTTCCAATTTTTCGGGCAGTCTACTAACTCAAAGACTTTGTGCTTTTTGAGAATTTCCATCTCATCGCAGCAGGCTTGTTCCCATTGAGAACGCTCAGCCTTGGGTAGGCAAGCTATGTCTTTGTAGGACCATTCATAAGGTGGTTTAGATGGGCCATCGTTAGGGTCAATTGCTTTGGCGAGCATGAAATGTGCCAATGGTGCTCCCCCATCCAGACATAACTGGTCAATATCCATTTCAGGATTTGGATTGGAGGGGCCAGGTTTTGGTGCAGCTGGTGCTGCTGGTGGTTGTGGAGGTTGAATGGCCTCCTGCCATCGAGAAAGTTTCTCAGTGTTCTTGAATTGTTGGACTGGGTGGCAATCACCGTAGACATTGTCTGGATGGTTAGGAATATGCCTTTTGCACTGAGAGCAGCAAGGAGCTTGTGGTGGAGCTACAGGGTAAGGAGCTGGGGGAGAACTAGGAGTCCTTGGAGGTGGAGAAGGGCTTTCAGCCCTAGGAGGTGCCTGAGGTGGTGCAGGTTGCTGCCTGTGTGTAGGAGGAAATTCTTCATCTCCTTGCATGGTGAGGTCAGGCATGATCCCAGAGGAATCAAAGGGAGGAGTGTCTTGTTGGACGCAAGTGTTATGACGCTTGCCAGCAGTCGCACAATGGGGAAACATTGCTTCATCAAAAATTGCATGAGCAGATGTAAAGATGACATTGAGAGGATAGCACATAAAAATAAAATTGCACTCATTGCCTGGAGCAATGCCAATGTATGTCATGAGCTCAGATTTAGGGGCTAGCTTATCTTTTCACACATCAGGCGATAGATATACGTAAGTGCCACAACCAAATACTCTGAGATGTGAAATATCCAGTGTTTCACTGTGCAGCAACTCATATGGAGTGTGCCAATTTATTCTACAGAGCAGGGTGCAATTGTAGATATGGATTGCATGGAGTACAGCAAATTCCCACCAGCTAGGAGGTAAGCAAGCCTCATGGCGCATTGCCTCAGCTTTATCCATCATGGTGTGCATGAAACATTCAGCGCAACCATTCTGTTGAGGAGTGTGGGGGGCAGATTGTAGGATCTTGATGCCATGCTGCTTTAGAAGCGCATCAAAAGCATTGGATTTATATTTTCCCCCTGCATCTGACATCCATGATATGACTTTGGCAGAACACTAAGTCGATATCATTGAGAGGAAATCACATGTGGCAGTAATGGCACCACCCTTAAGGTGCATGCATGATGCCTATACATGGCCAGTGAAATCATCTACAAAAATGATGACATATTTGTACTTCTGATATGAATCAATTGGGAAAGATTTGAGATCCAAATGGATTAACTCAAAGGGTTTGGTGGCACAAGCTGGGTTATGTAAGAATGCCTTGTTGGGCATCTTTTCAAGAGCACATCCAGGACATAGAGGGTCCTTGGTGGATATGGTTATATTTGGAAAATTCTGAGTGTTCTTCTTTGCATGCAAGAGAACATTGCGAGAGGGATGGGCGAGACAGCAATGGAGAGTCTGGTAGTCAATTGTATAGACTGTAGCCAGATGGGCATGGGTGGTCTCAAAAGGGAGAGACATTATTGAATAGATTGAATTGCCATAGAATCAAGGATGGAAGAAGAGGTATTCCGATCTTGATTTTCAATAAAAGGTAATGTGCTGTGTATCACCACACACAGTCATGTTGTCTTGAAGAAATTTGCCCATAGATAATAGTTGACAATTTATGTTGGGCATGTAGTGGACTGGATATAGGCACACAGTATAGGGGCAGCCATTTTTAGGGTGTATGGTCAAGAAGACTGTACCCTTGCCTGTGATCTGAGTATGACTGTTGGCAGTATTGAGAAATATCGGATGATCCAGTGGCCAATATTGAGCAAAATCATCCATAGACATAGTAAAATGGAGGGAAGCCCCTGAGTCTATCATTCATTCATGCTCACGTTCAGCTTTTGCTTTTTCCTTGTACTTGGTACAGCCAGAGAAGGCAACAGAGTGGATACATATTTTGTCATTTTGACTATTTATGTACAGAGGGGAGGCCCTAGCTACACTACTAATACTCAATCCTGGAGGGGAGAGACAGTGAGTGTGTGAGCTCAAATAAGAGGAGGGGGAGACTGACATTTCATTGAAAATCTCGTCCCCAAAGACTTCATTGTCACCATACAACAGTGCGGCATCATCAAGCAGTGCATTCACAATTCTGGCTGCATTGGCAATTTTGGCATTGATGTCCGAGCCATAGACATCGACTATGTCATCGACGTCTCAGGACTCAGCCGGGGGTGTGAGCAGCATGCGAGTGTGCTTTGTAGGGGTCAGGGCGTCATCCTTGTCATCCAAATTGGCTGGGAGGAGTCCTGGAAGGGGAACATCCTTGGCGACGGGCGAGATGTGTGCCACAACGTGTTTGGTCACAGGTGTGGATGTGAATGTGGATGGATGTGCAGCGCTGAAACACACTGTGTTGAGGGATGGAAGCTGTGAGGCTGGGCCCTCGAGGGTGGGCATGATCTCAGTGCTGCCCTCAAGTCCCATGTGCTGTGCTAAGGTGAGTGCGTGTGAGGTCTGTGTAAAGGCCAGGGGGCCATATGATGTGGCACCGAGGCAGTGTGCAAGAAAGCACAGGTCATGCATGAGAGAGCACAGGTCATGCGCAGGCGTCATGTTGAGGTTGGAATGGAGGATGGGTGGTGTGTAAAATGAGGGAGTGCTGATGTTGGCAAAGGGCATGGTGAGGGTGAGGGAGGCAAGGTTGCCATGGTGGTGCTTGTGGTCATGATCAGCCATTGAGGACTGGTTGTGGTTCTTTCCCCTGCGAGTGCCATGGGGGTGCTTCTTAGTGGCACCCTTGCCCTTGTCAGAGTTGGCACATGGTTTTTCAGGTCGCTTGTTGCTGCCCTTTTGGGGCACATTTGAGTCACCCAAGCTGTGTTGTTGTGCTTTGAAGGAGGGCGCACCTGGGTTGCACTTGACAACACTCAGCTTCTGCACACTGGAGCTGCCACTGGCATCACCCAATTTGGCACAGTTGTTCCCACAACACGCTCTATGCTGGTCCCAAGAGAGGTCCACCATTTTGCAAATAGAATTGATGGTCATCATGGTGAGTGAGTCTGAGGTGGCAATATTCTGAGCTACGACCTCCATTTGTGGAGGAAGCTTGGCGAGTAAGATCATCACCTGAACCTTGGTAGGGAATTTGAAATCAGCCTCATCAAGATGTAAAAAAAGCATTGCAAGACAGTCAAGGGATTTTCTGGGATGAGCATTGCCCAGAATTTTCAAGTCAAGGACCACACGGAAGTTTGCGTATGCAGTGGCTATGCCAGATTTTGCATAGTCCATTTTGAGCACATTCCAGAGTTTGAGGAAAGTGTTGTGCTTGCTAACTTTGGTGCGGATAGGGGGTAGGAGACGGAGGAGGACAGAACCCATAGCTTTGGCATTTTTGAGGTCATAGGAATTGACATCATCCTGGTTGGATTTGTCTGTGAATAAAGTAGGATGTGCATCAAAAATGACATGATCTCCCATAGCCATTATGTAAGCACTCATGGTCAGAGCCCAGTCTGTCCAGTTGGTGCCATTGAAGATGGGCATGGCAGCAAAGAGAGCATTGGACATGTTTGATGGTGATCTAGAAAGTGGGAAGAGTCAGAAAAATTGTTTGATTAAAAATCAGAACAAAAATTGGACACTGAGCAGCTTGTTGATAGAGCGCTGTTCTCATTGATTGGACCATCAGTCGTGGCACTGACTAAGCACACAGCACAGTGTCTGTCATCAGGCGAGTTGCTTGCTCACTGCTGCAGCTGATGAAGGTGCTTGCAAGTGAGGCTGTGGGGCTCATAACCTGTTGAGCAGGTGCATTGCTCAACCCAAAGAGAGCAATGCTGGAAGCAGAGCGACTACTTACAGAGACAATGGTAAGAGGGAAAAACTCTTATATTATAGAGGCGCATAGGGCAGCCTTATATACATATAGAGAGAGGAGATTATGTAAGTATATTCTAGATAAGGATAAGATCTCCCATGTACCTATGTACTAGATTAGATATGAGATAGGAGCTGATTAGCTGCTTAATAGCACTATGTTCAACAAGCATGTCTCGGAATGACATGGATGTTGATGAAGAGGATGAAAATGAGCAGGATGAGCAAGATGAGCAAGATGATGAGGATGAGGATGAGGATGAGGCTGCCAAAGGCAGGGACAGTAGGAGTGAGGCCTCCCATGACAGTGATTTCAATGCTTTCTAGTACAATACTTTGACTGTCCTATAGTCCATCTGACTGGGTTGGAATTCAAGTTTTGTGCTTGCCCCTTATGAAGCAGTAAAATTCATGATGCATTACCTACATATTCCTGTAATCATGGCTGTTGAACATAGTGCTAATAAGCAGCTAATCAACTCCTATCTCATATCTTATCTAGTACGTAGATAATGGGAGATCTTATCCTTATCAAGGATACACTTACATAATCTCCCATCTCTGTATGTATATAAGGCTGCCCTATGCACCTCTATAATACAAGAGTTTTCCCTCTTACAATCGTCTCTGTAAGTATTCGCTCTGCCTTCAGTATTGCTCCCTTCAGGTTGAGCAATGCACCTGCTCAACAATGGCAATGCATCACAAGGACCTATAAGCCCTTGCAATAAAGCCACAATATTGTATGGCTATTGCCCATAACCATCAGACTCAGATCAATGAACAATCATGGCACTGAAGGCTTGCCAGATTGTACATTTCATACTAATTGTACCAATAATCATCTGGCTGTCATTGTTTGGTCAAGGTATTTGGATGGTGTTATAATCTGTCATATGGTCTTGCTCAGATCCACAATATTGTGTGACATTGATTACATTTGCCACGTCATAAAAGTGGTTACAAGGCTAGAGTGGTCGTCGTGATGTCTGAATGTCGTAAAAGCAACATTTATGCGCTCCACTTCATTCCGTACTAGTTCAAGCACTGTTTGGAGTATCGAAATTCTGCTGTTGGCTTCGGCTGCCTCGGCCTCCTGGGTGGTGATGGTAGACTGTAAGTTGGTTTTGTCGCGCTGAAGAGCAGTGACCTCATTAAAATATTTGGCTTGAAATACATCAAGAGCGGCATATATGCGCTTGATTTCTTTGTCCTGTCGTGACACGAATACGTGTGTTGCCATCCATGAGACAGCTGTGAAAAGCACGGAGACTACAATCACCCACGTGTTATATGGGACGCAACAGGGATAATACGATTTGTGAGATATCTAACAAAGTTGGGAGTCATGATTACTCACGATCTAAAGGTATGCAACAAGCACGATGCTGTCTGTGAGATGGGCATGAAGGCACGGAGACGAAGATTGCTCACAACCTAGATAGGATGTGACAAGGACGATGGTCTGTGAGACAGGTATGAAAGTAGCGAGTCGATGATCACTCACGAGCTAGATGGAATGCGACAAGCACAATGTGATCTTTGAGAAGGCCGTGAAAGCAGGGAGTCGACGGTCACTCACAAGCTAGATGGGATGCGACAACGACAATACGATCTGTGAGACGGGTGTGGAAGTAGGGAGTCAATGATCACTCACTCCCTAGATGGGATGCGACAAGCACGATACGGTCTTTCAGAAGGCTGCGAAAGCAGGGAGTCAACAATCACTCACCCGCTAGATGGGATGCGACAGGGACAATACGATCAGTGAGATTGGTCTGCAAAGCATTGAGTCGACGATCACTCACTTGCTAGATGAGACAAAATGGTATGCGAGATAGCCGCGAAATCTTGGAGTCGACGGTCACTCACGATCTAGAAGGTATGCAACAAAGACAATATGGTCTGTGAGATCGATCTCAGAGCACGGAGTAGATGATCATTCACTGGCTAGATGAAATATCTATGAGATCGTCATGAGAGCAAGGAGTCGACAATCACCCACTTCCTGGATGGGATGAGACGAGCACAATGCAGTCTGTGAGACAGCTGTTAAAGCACGGAGTTGAGGATCACTTACTCCCTAGATGGAATGCGACAAGCATAATATGGTCTGTGAGATCGCTGTGAAAGCGCAGAGTTCACGATCACTCACGAGCTACTAGATGGGATGTGACAGGGACGATATGTTCTGTGAGATCGCCGTGAAAGCAGAGAGTCGATAGCCACCCACAAGCTAGATGAGATGTGACAAGGATGGTATGGATCATATAGTCTGTGAGATGGCGGCGAGAGCACAAACTCGATGATCACTTACCTCCTAGATGGGATACAACAAGCATCATGCAGTCTGTGAAATGACTGTAAATTTTGGGAGGTAATAATCACTCACAAGCTAGATGGGATTGTGACATGCACGACAGGGTTTATATGATAGCTGTGAAAACACGGAGTTGACGGTTACTCAGCTCCTAGATGGAATGAGACAAGGATGGTATGGTCTGTGAGATACAGTAGCAGTGAAAGCACAAAGCTAACGGTTACTCACAAGCTAGATGGGGTGCGATAAGAATGATATCGTCCATGAGATCACTTTGAAAGAATGCGGTCGATGATCACTCACGAGCTAGATGGGTGCGAGAGGATGAGATGATCTATGAGATGGCTATGGAAGCATGGAGTCGATAGCCACTCACTTCCTAGACGGGATGCGACATGCATAACACAGTCTGTGATATCACCGTGAAAGTGCGGAGTTGATGATCACTCACGATCTAGATCAGATGAGACAAGGACGATGCAGCCTGTGAGGTGTCGGAATAGACTATCACTCACTCCCTAGATGCGACGCAACAAGCATTATACCGTCTGCAAGATGATTGTGATAGTCTGGAGTTGACATTCACTCACTTGCTGCATGGATGTAACAAGCACAATATGGTCTGTGAGATGCTGTGAAAGGACATAGTCGACAATCACTCACTAGCTACATAGATGGGATGCGACAGGGACAATACATTTGTGGGACGGTTATAAAAGCAAGGAGTTGGCGATCACTCACTTTCTAGTTGGAATGCGACGGTCTGTGAGATGGCTGTGAAAGCACGGAGTTCACGATCACTCACTGCCTAGATGGGATTCGATAAGGATGATATGGTCTGTGAAAGAGCTGTGAAAGTAGGGAGTCAAGAATCACTCACTTGCTAGATATGATGCAACAAGCATAATATGCTCTGTGAGATGGCTGTGAAAGCTTGGAGTCGGTGATCACTCACTCGCTATATGGGATGCAGAAGTGTGATATGATCTGTCAGATCAATGCGAAAGTATGGAGTCAATGACCGCCCACTTCCTATATGGAATATAATAAGGATGATACTGTCTGTGAGCTAGCTGTGGCAGCAAGGAGTAGACGACCGCTCACTCGCTACATGGGGTGTGGCAAGGAAAGTACATTCTGTGAGATCGCTGTGAAAGTAGGGAGTCGACGATCGCTCACTTCCTAGTTGGCATGCGACAAGCATGATACGGTCTGTGAAATCACTGAAAGCTGAGTGTTAATAATCACTCACTCGCTACATGAGACGCGACAAGAACAAAACTGTTTGTGAGATGGGTATGAAAGTACGGAGTTGATGAGAGCTCACTTCCTGGATGTGATGCGACAAGTATAATACAGTCTGTGAGATTGCTGTGAAACGGGGATTCAACAATTACTCACTTCCTG
>JBBPSC010001137.1:0-11508 GCA_038093395.1 Baorangia bicolor | reverse complement strand
CGCTTATCTACTGCGTGTACTCACCGCTTGGCTTGGCTCAATATGCCCTTCCCGTCCAGAATGGGAATAACAGAAGTAGACGCCGTGTTGAACGAGATAACCAACCCATCTGCCGCATACGGCACGTTTCGTATGGAGGGACGATTGTTCTGGTAGAACGACATGACAGAATCGACACAGTATGCGAGCATGGGGACAGAATATTGCTCAAACATGAGCTCGGAGGTTACTTGAAAGATTGGCGTGATAGAATCGTCTAACAGCACTATGATAGAGAGTACGTACACGTGCGGGAGTGCAAGGGTGATCCTAGGCGCTCAGTCATCAACACGGGATGCTCGACGCTCGATGCATCGATTCCCAGTTGAATGAACGCACAGTCAAGTGCATGTTCCTGCAGGATATAGGCGTATCAGCTCTGATGTGCGTCTCGGTTCAGCTACAAAAGCAATGTATCGTGATTTGAAGGGGACGAGGTCAAGCAGCGACCTTAATTCAGACGAGTAGGGTAGGACCCGAAGCTCAGAGAGACAACGCACCAGTGCATCAAAGTTGAGCAACACGTCCCCCTCCCAAGGTGTCTTTGCCTGTCCCTTGGCCCCACTTTCCGCGTCGACGGCATCCCCGAACAACAACAACGGCTGGTTATACTTGCGCTCTTTAAACCTGGCGATCACATTCGGGACGGCGTGAGGAGTAAGCGCCGCCTTGGAACCATAAACAGAGAACCCGAAACGCAGACTGGACGCGCCGTTGTCGATGATGAGTGGTGCGTGTGTGCCCCGGAAGGGTTGATAGGAATCAGGAGGCGTGTAGGTGGGCAACACAGGCACCGGGACATGAGAGATGTTGGGCGTCGATGGGCCCCTGCCTGACATCGTCGTCGAAGTTGAGACTCAGTACACTAATTGTGAAGTCGTTTGAGGTCCAAAGTGTTGCAGCGTAGACTGGTCAGCAAAGGTCACTGAGGGTAACCAGAATGAGTCAAGAATGTATACATGTGAGATATGTGCGAATCTTGTACAATGTGTTGTGTAAGGTATGTGGTAGTATATAGGTGCGTATAATGATGATCTAAACCACTTCGAAGTCGCCAAGGAGTTTCTCCTCCTCCTTGGCAGGGCTGCTCTCCGGGACCTGCAGTTCGTCTTGCACGAGTGCCTGGAAAGCATAAATAAAGTGTCGATAAAAGTTGAGTAACACACATTGCCTACCATTTGTGATAACCAAAGTTCTTCAGTATAGGTATGGCGCACAGTGTGAATCGCTCGTGCTATGTATCCGACTGTCCCGTCACAGACAACCTCGGTGAAGCCGACTTCGTGGTTCCCGTGGAATTCCCTCGCTGCATTGGTTGTTGCGGCCATGTAGAGGCGATGGCGATGGCGAGGATAGTGGAACCATAGAGTACGATTCGTTACTGTACGAACACTGGGATTAAGGAATCAATGAATAAGAAAAAGAAGTTGAGGCGTGTGCGTGAGGCTTGTCTTGCTGTCGACTCGGAGCCCGTTGCATTAGGATGGGTGTCAGCCATGGTCATTGGCGGCGACATGATGGATGATTATGAGGCTAACTAGTGAGAATAGGGAGCTAGCATAAAGGGTGTTGAATGGGAAGTGATTTGCAGCCTGGTTTCAAATCACGCGGTCAGTCACATCAACGCAACGACGGCGGCATTGCAGCAACGCGACTTTCGACCTCGACAATGTCTCGGGCACCGAGAGTGACTAGTGACGACTACTCGCCTCCAGCAAAAGAGATCGTGAACATCCTCGTTCCTTTTCCCGTAACCTCGTCGCGTGCTCACCCTGCCATTCGCCTGCCGTAGGCCAAAGCTTCCAATAAGAAAACTGCTCCGAAGCCTGCTGGGAAGGCAACCAAGTCCGCTTCATAAGCCAAAGCGACCCCGAAAAGTATTCGCAGCGAAGGATCTCAATGCCAGCGAGAGCGCCTCAGAAGCTGACGAGGATGATGGTGACTCAGATAACGAGAACCCCACGCGAGCTGCAGCTCCTGCGACGAATGGAAAGTTCTTCCTCGGTAGCGTCAGCACGGACCCGCTCTTCGATATACATGAGATAATGGATTATATGTGTGGAATCAAGTATGCTATAACATGAACCCTTTGATATCTTGCAAAATATACCACCGACGTGGTCTTATACAGCTGTATCTCGGCTGACGACCTGGTCTGTGATCATGTTGTGTCTCTGCACTTTTTGTCTCGGATGTGTACACTAATTGTGGAGTCATCCCAAGGCCGATTTAGAGAGGCGGACAAGTAGGCAGCTGTGCTTCACCGTCGTTGGTTTGACCCGGAGCTTCAAGCTGACGTGCTGGCGTGCTCCACACCACGAAAACTTCATGTTCGTAGTAATCGACGCGGGCGCCAATTGCGACTCAGCGCCTGTTGTAGAACTTGAAGGTCAACTACGCTCCTTCGAGTCTACCAACACGTCCACTTCACTCATGCCGCATCGAGTCCAGGTAATTAGAGGCTGAACGACCGTGTCTGTCTCCCCTCCAGGAACTGAGGATCAATCGATCACGATCCGAAGGAGGTACCACTCCAACCATCTTTCTCTACAGTGCAAGCATGGGTGGATACTGGTGTGCAGTTTGTTCAGGACCTCCACGGATAGTTTCTCTGAAGTCTCACAGGTACTAGAACGTTATGGGTCGCTGGGTGCATTCCGTAGGCGATACTAACCATACTAGAACTCCACCGTATCAGTATTCATGATCCAATGGCGGAGGACGACTTTTAGGGTCTCGTAGAAACCGAACTTATACCTCCCAGTTCGTATACCTATGACTCCTCCAGGATCCGACAGTGCTCGGTATGTTACAAGTAACTTACAACAGTCCCGTCAAATATCAGAAAAAAGTACTAACAGATACAGCCCGACATGTCAAGATCACCCCCCTACTCCCCCAAAGATCCCCGCGCGATCCACTCTCACCGCCGTCTCGCACTCCTTGCTCGCAAATTCTCAAATCGCTGCCTAACATTCGCATACCCCACCCTATCAACGCGATGCAAATAATATGTCCCACCACCACTTCCCCATGAGACACTCCCAGATCGGTATGGCCGTTCGACGACGTCGAAAATAGCACAGATATCGTCGACCTGTGGGGGGAGCATGTGACGATGGTATCGTGCAAGCGGACGGAATGGTTCACATACGTTGCGCTCAGTCACGCGGGCATTGGGAGCCACGAACGGCTTAAGCGAAACCACTATTGCGCCTTCCTTGAGATCCAAGAATTTTGCTCTCAGCGCCTCATTCACTACGAACAATTGACACGGAGTATGTCCCTCAGGCACGGCATCCTAGGATGAGAGACAATGGGAAACTCACGAGACTGTTGAAACACCTTGTTATTGACCAACACCACATCCGCCTCTCCCAGCAACTCCGAGACTCGCTTGCTCTGAAGCATGTCACCTTCTTCGAGCTCGACTTCGCCACTGCGTACACCCCACATCCGACACCGTTTCTGGAATTGCTTCCGTTGTTGCCTTGCTACATCCGCAGGACCCTCCAAGAGCTCGATGCCGTAGCTCCGACATCCTGTCTGGAGAGATGCCTGTAGCAATACGTTGCCTACCCCTGAGCCAAGGTCCATGAGGAGAGAAGAAGAATTAAGACCCGTAGCAGTGATAATATCCGAAGTAAAGCTGGGCATTAGCTCCCCATACACCTCGCTGGAGAATGCCTCATAGCGATGCAAGTTTTTGATGTTAGGGCCTACACACCGCTGATACGTTTCATCTACTATCCGCAACATGACTTTTTCGGGGATCCCCCTTGGATGTGTCCAGGAGCGCACAGCAGACGTTAGTACATTGGGTAGAGCGGGAAGGAATACGTCTGGTGGGAGGGGTGGGTATTTGAATGAACGAAGAAGTTGGTTTATACTTTCAAGAATAGAGAGAAAGAGCGGGCCATCGTGTCGACGGATGGCACGTTGGAGCAATCGAAGGTAATCTGGCCGAGCAGTATCGTGATGTGGTTGGGGCGGATTTTGGGGTTCTGGTGGAGCAGCGAGGGGATTGGAGGCATCAGTATGGTCAGGTTGCGTTAGTGAAGCGGGAGAGGGGGGTGGGGTGTCGTCGGAGAGTGAATCGGTGGGTAATGATCCAAATAACGCTTTCTGCGCAGGGCTAAGGTAGGCTAGAAGATGGTTAACGAAGACCGTAAAAGAAGAGAAAAAAAAAACTGTACATACAATCGATAATAGCATATAATGACTGTTCCAAACACATGATGGGGTTATAATGATCCTTGTCCTTAGGTGCCAATAAAATAAATCTAGGTGGCGTCGAAAACATGAAAACTGTGACTGCGGGGTCAAAAGGCGATGGAACACGCACTTTTCATTAGCATAATTATTAGGATACTCTAAATCAGCAGTTGGAAAACCCTCGACTTCGAATGACTTATCCTCTGGATCGTCAGGATTCCTAAAGTCTTCCGTACAGAATGAGTGCCATATGAAGCACTACGCCTCGAAGAAAACTCACAGGTTTTGTATGTTTTTGCCAGCCTCCGCACGACATCGGCAGCACTAACAAAGCCGTCCCCGGGGGATCCGTCCTCGATCGACCACCATTCCCTGGCAAGCGCTTTGACAGGGGGAGGGAATACCGAGGTAGAACGTGATCTATCGGAACGATAAATAGGCTCGTCCAGCGCGACACTTCTTTGTCTACTCTCCCCTCTTGAAGACGACTCTGAGGTGTGCGCGCTAGTGCTAGCACGTTTCTTGATCTTCCGGGGACGGGTCACTATCCTTGGGACATGCACGAGACTGGGTGCACGCTGCCGTTTGGATGAAGACGATGCGGAAACGGACGTCTCGCGGGAGGGAGAAGGAAGATCAAGCTCGGAAGTATCTGTAAGTGGGCTGGAGGGTGCAGAGAGGGAGTCGGGAGAGGACGCGGGGGGATAGGACGTGTCGTAGGGCTGTGGCGTAGTAGGAATGGCGTGTGCGTGTGCCTCCAGCTCGCGCAGCTGCGTCTTCCATGCCCGTCGCGTCGTTACGCATATCTCTGGCGCTGTCATGTCGTCCTCTGCCAGCTTTTTCGGCCACAGCCTGCTGTCAGAGTCGCTTCAGATGAGTCCACTCCGTTCGCGGTTTACTCAATATTGTGGCAGTGTCGCGTCCCCTCTGGCACGTGAGCTCACATGATCAAAGAGTGGCTCCTAGCAAGGAAAAAGCAGTTGTAGCACTGATATAAACTATCACTAATAAGTAAGCTGTCAACAGGATACTGTCTTATATTAATCAATTTGGTACTATGGTAGACTCATCCTGAATGACATCACTTGCCATTTGTGGCCCCCATTGTTGGCACGTGACCCATATGTGATTAAATTTTGCGCAAGCACATGCGATCAGAGACTTGGTTAGACATTATGTCGAAAGACGAGTCATCAAAAAAGGACAAGAAATCAAAAAGGGACAAGAAGATAGATCTCACAGGTGACCAGCTGCCAACGCAGCCGGGAGTCATCGATAAAGGTCTGTCCCCCCATCTCACGGAATCAAGCATATTCACCCAGCACAAACAAGTCAGCTGAGAAGAAGAAAAAAGACAAGAAGAAAAAGCGACGAGACTCTTCCAAGGATGAAGAACATGACGTCGGACCACCTCCGATGGCTGTAGGTACGCAATCGTCGTACTCAGACCTCAGGGCCCCGAATAATTTCGTGCAGACAAAGACGACTCGGCCCTGTCTTCCGAAAAGGAGAAGGGCGGAAAGAGGTCGAAGAAAAAGTTATTGAAAGGGGACAGTACAACTGATTCCCAAAAACCGATCTCAGTGGAACAAGCAGCAATGGATATAGGTGGGTAGTACTACAATTCCCCCATCCTTTCTTGCGCGTACATACCCTATAACTCCCTCTATCAGATGCACCATTACCGGATACCACTGTAGAGAATAAAAAGGACCGCAAGCGCAAGCGCCACCCCAAAGGCGACGCAAACGACCCGAACACCGAAGAACCAAGTCCTCACAAAAAACAAAAGAAAGGGAAACGAGACAAGCAAGTCGACTCTGGATCTCATACTCAACCATCTACATCTGCCACTTCGTCGGAGAGTACCCCTGCCTTACCACCTCCCGTCCAAATAGCCATTACACCTACCAACTCCACTGATGCTTCCACCTTCCTCAGCAAGCATTCCATCACCATCCATACACCCCCCTCTCTTCCACCCGTCATCCCCGTCATTTCCTTTGACCAGCTTCAGGTCCCGGAAGCTCTTAAAGTGGCTTTCGAAGACTTCAATGAACCCACTCCGATTCAGGCTTGTGCGTGGCCCCCAGCTTTGCAGGGACACGATGTAGTGGGCATCGCCGAAACAGGAAGGTATGTCCCGTTGATGCTGTATGCTCCAGGGCATTGGTCACAGCATTGCTGCCGAAAGTTGACTAGTTGCGGAACAGTGGGAAGACGTTGGCGTTTGGCATACCCGCCCTCGCCCGGCTCATTTCTGTACCGTCTCTAAACGCCGTAAAAACCAAAAAGTCAAAGTCAAAATCCGCGAATTCCGTGTCCGTTCTCGTGGTAGCCCCAACCCGTGAACTCGCACTTCAGACCCACGACGCGCTCTCAACCCTTGGTGCTCCCTTCAACATTGCCAGTGTTGCCGTCTTTGGAGGTGTCGACAAAGCACCGCAGATAAATGCTCTTAGGAATGAGGATAAGGACGGGAAAGTGACAAGGATCGTGGTAGGGACGCCGGGGAGGATATTGGATCTAGTCGACGGGGGCGATTGCGATTTGTCGAGGTGTGTTTACATTTACAGGATGCTTTATCCCTGTTTGAACTCCGTTTGGCAATGTCAGAGTCAACTACCTAGTGCTGGACGAAGCTGATAGGATGCTCGATCGCGGGTTCGAGAACGATATTAGAAGGATCATTTCCTATACAATGCAAGGAGCTGATCGGCAGACAATGATGTGTACGTCCCTGACTACTGCCCCTGTCAGTTACGGACGCTCATGACTTCTACAGTTAGCGCAACATGGCCTGAAGCAGTGCGGAGGCTCGCGAGCACGTTCCTGCGGCATCCTGTACGCGTCACAGTGGGCAGTGACGATCTGACAGCGAATAGCCGTGTCGAGCAAGTCATAGAAGTATTTGATGATCCGAGGGAAAAAGAGTACGTGCACCGTTTCGCCCGTCATGTCTACATTCCTTAGCTCTTTGAGAATGCTCACCAACTTTCCAGCTCTCGTTTGGCGAAAACGCTGAAAGCGCTCTCTCACAAGAAAACATCCACGAAAGGCTCTCATGAAGCTCGCATTCTTGTCTTTGCGCTCTATAAAAAGGAGGCATCGCGGGTTGAATCCACACTTCGCCAACATGGATATTCTGTTGGTGCTCTCCATGGTGACATGTCGCAGTCCGCACGTTTGGACGCTCTAGAGAAATTCAAGACCGGCGAAACAGGATTATTAGTGGCAACAGATGTGGCAGCGAGGGGATTGGATATTCCAAACGTTGGGGCTGTCATCAATTACACCTTCCCACTGACTATTGAGGATTATATCCACCGCATCGGAAGAACTGGTGAGCCACGGTTTTATGACGAGTTGCACCGTCTAAAACTCCACACACTCCGACTGACATATTCTTGAATCACCCACAGGCCGAGGTGGACGTAGCGGAAAATCGATCACGTTCTTTACAGGAGAGAACCACGAACGAGCTCTAGCTGGCGAACTAGCTCGCGTGCTCCGAGACTCTCATTTTGACGAGATGGCGGACAAATTGCAGAAATTCCCGATGACGATCAAGAAGAAGGCACATGGTTCGTATGGGGCATTCTTCAGGGATGATATCGCGGGTACGGCGACAAAGATTGTGTTTGATTGAGCTGGCCGAGGGCAACGGTGTCGGTGCGGCCTGGAATGAATGATGGTACCCTGGCCTGGTATCGTATCCTCACGGTAGTAATTCATGGGAACCGGGCGTTGAGTGTAAGGGCCGAGTTTGATATCTACAGTACTTCCGGCGCATATGTGTTACCAAGTCGTTCTCAGATTCGCGACAACTGCCTTGAGTTGTCCGCAACGAGGGGATGGTTTCAGTGCTCCCAATGAGCTCGACGCTTGAGATTACCGAAAACGAGGGCTTCGGCTCGTTCAAAAACGCAGCGCGAGTGAGCACTACGACCTGAACTCGTTTTCGAACCTGTTAAACTCGTTCGACCGAGGTGGCTCTTGTCGACGACGTCAACGGAATTGTTAGATTGGTCTGGCAGGAGTCGTACCTCAGCTGGGTGCTGGCAAGGGCGTTGCGGTGACAGCACAGCACGATCAGCTACGAGGACAACGCGCACCAGCGTCACTGTAACCATCCACCGTCACTTCTCCATCCCATCGATCCAGTGCAGCACGCCTCGCCGCAGCCGCGCAGCTTCGTCAAGGCCCACTTTAGTACCAATCTCTACCCACCCTGCCAACCAGCGACCATGATGGGCCTTTTCAGCCAGGCAGGCACCCATATCCGTAGGGCACGAGGCTTGTCCGTGGAAGATAGGGCACCTGAGGACACTGAGCCTGATGATACATCAATCCTGTGCGTCCTCTCGTCTTTCCTTCTCTATTCCTCCGTCTTGGTTAGATTATCCCTCCGCTCCTCATTTATCCTCCCCGTCGCTCATGCGCTATACGGATGCTGACTACGAATGTAGAGACGAGAACGAGGGCTCTATCATCACCTCTCTGATCTCCCAACTTAGGTTTGCCTCGGTTCATCCTCGGCCAACCCTTGCCCTTGCTAAAATCGCTCCCCCATTTCCAGAGTAGGCATGGACCTCTCAAAGGTGACATTCCCGACATTCGTTCTCGAGCCTCGCAGTATGCTTGAACGTATCACGGACTTCATGTCCCACCCGGACCTCGTCTTTGGGTAAGGGTATCTCGTTGTCTCTTTATGTCATCACCAGAGTGCCCTAAGGCCCATTCATTTCTCCCTTTCCCCGTCTTCGCCTGGTTCCTGTGTTGTCGTGACCTCCTTCGCGTCTTGTCACCAACGATGTCCTCCGCCACCTTGGTACGACCAAATTTAGCGCAGAGAATTGCACAGATCCCGAAGAACGATTCATTCGCGTGCTGCAGTATTATCTTGCAGGATGGCACATCAAGCCAAAGGGCGTCAAGAAACCGTGCGTCCTCGTCCCTCTCCACCACTGCGGATGAGGGTTGAACATTGGTCACAGATACAACCCCGTACTCGGGGAGTTCTTCCGTTGCCGGTATGATTACTCAAACGGCACACGAGGGTTCTATGTCGCAGAGCAAGGTACGTCCGTGTATCACTTATCGCCGCTGACTAAACCTCATGTACGCGTCACATACAGTGTCCCACCACCCTCCCATTTCTGCCTTCTTCTACATATCGCCCGAGAACCGTCTCAGTATCGTTGGTGAACTGAGACCAAAGTCCAAATTCTTGGGAAATAGCGTCTCGACGATGATGGAGGGCGAGAACCGAATAACACTGTTGGGTAAGCCTGATGACGGAGGTATGTTTCATCTCTACCTGCACGTGACCGTCTTTTGATCGTGTTGCAGAGTACGTCGTCACCATGCCGAACATGTACGCGCGCGGCATTCTGTTTGGGAAGATGGTCCTGGAGCTTGGTGATACCTGCACTGTCAAGAACGAGAGACATCGATTGTCTTGTGATCTGGAATTCAAGACCAAGGTACTCCTTCCATCCATATGTGTATGCTGCCTGATCGAGCTATCACACGCCAGGGTTTCTTCTCTGGCACGTACAACGCGATCGTAGGACGCGTTCGTAAAGGTAGCTATGACGTCGGCGAAGTTTCGGGAAGATGGAGTCATGTCATGGAATTCAAGAGTACCCCAGTTCGTACATCCACTGCTTCCGCGCTCTACGTTTCCCAATTCTCACCTTCCACCGCGTCGCTCGATTTGCCTTGTGTGACTAGAACGGAACTAAACGCGTCCTGTTTGACGTTGCCAAAGATGGGCAGAACGTCGCGCCGAAATATATCGCACTGGAAGACGAGCAGGAACCCTATGAATCTAGACGGTGTGTCATCTCCGCCCCCGGGCCTCGTCCGACTCGGAGACTATTAAGAAATGCGTTTCAGACTATGGTACAAACTCACGCAGGCGATCGAAGGCAAAGACATGGAAGCGGCTACCCGAGCAAAGACCGCCGTCGAGGACGCCCAACGCGACCTTCGCCGTCGACGTGATGAAAGCGGAGAGATTTTTGTTCCTAGATACTTTGAGCTTCGAGATGGGAGGTGGTACCCGAAGTTGAGGTGAGTCGTATGATTTCTGTTGCTTGTCTTCCTTGGGTCCAGGAACTTGCCATTCATGGTGGTCATTGACTTCCTTTTTTTCGCCCATCAATAGTATTCCACAGGACTCCTCAGATACAGCAATACAAACAGTAGAATCCTGGATATGGCCCAGTGCATAAATGCTTCTGCGCAATCTGTCATATGCTACAATTCATATCCGATCTCACCCTTATACTTTTTGACCCCTTCTGCTAACCCACACAATTCACACAACTAATGCATCCATTGGATTTGTACCTTGTAGCAACAATTGAAGGGTATATAAAGTGGCCATGATTTCCAGCGAGTCGATGCAAACAAGGGGATTAAGATGTCGAAGAAGGACGGGTTAGATACGTGGTCGTTGTGTGAAGGGTAAGATGCCAACAACAAGAGGTATGAAACATCTTGGTATGGAACGATGAAAGCATGCGCGAAAAAGCCAAATCAAAATCAAACTATTAGATCAAGGATATATATCCGACGTTAGATCCCCAGGAAGACGAAAGAGGCATATGACTATTGTACAAGTCTCTCACCGAGAGCCCACATACGACCACCACCCTTCCTCATCCACGGTGGGCGTGATGGAGACAGTGCTGGGCGTAGGCGATGCAACAGACTGCGCCCTATATGTGGACGCTACAGATTGCGGTCTATACGACGGGATCGGAGCCGCTCTTCTCACATAGGATGCCGCAGATCCTAGATTAGGATACCGTTGTTTTGGTGCGTGCATGGAGTCCCAGACGGAGGACTGTGGAGGGGTATCACTGCGCCCAGCCTGAATTCCATTGACACGTCCACCAGGTGTGTGTGAGCGGTCGCCACCAAAGATGGTGCTTGCACGTGAGTCAGGGCGCGGCGGCGAAGTGTTCTTGGTGGGTGCAGGTTTGCCATACGACGGCAAGTTGGCCACGGTGGGAAGAGTCTGGGCCTTTGCTTTGCTAAGCTCTGCTTGCAGACGGACCAACTGAGATTCGAGGCTGGAAATCTGATCACGGTGTTTATTTTCGCGATCCTGTGTGGGCGCATTGCATTAGCAAGCCAATTCTCAGACTCAAACAATGATGACGTTGAAAATACCTTGACCAAGCGATCTTCAGCCTCCTTCTCTTCAAGTTGCAGCTTGGCGAGGGAATGGTCGGCGTCCAG
>JBBPSC010001136.1:0-11516 GCA_038093395.1 Baorangia bicolor | reverse complement strand
TCTCTTCCATTTGATGAACATGCGCATCACGCATGGTATGCTTCTCTTCTCTTCCATTCTGCCACACTGCGTGTTGGCCTCATGCTATGCTTCTATGCTTCCATTCCATTCCCATACATGCGGACAATGCCTTGCAATCATAGATTAGACGTACACAGGTGTACACACTCCATGTAGTATATAAGCTCTCAATACAACACCAGAGAACTCCAGTCTAGTTCTTCTGGTCTTTTCCTCTCAAAGAGGTCCCAGTTGGAGTACTCCCTACATTCCTCTCTCCATTAAAGTCTTAGCCTTTCTCACTGTGCAACCTTTGAGCTTCACGCTTTGAGAGTTGTTTCAGACCCGGCTTACAAAGGAAAAGGAAACCAATGGAAGGTAGGAGAACTCGTCATCATAAGAGAGGCGACTGTGGAGGGAGATAAGTCCATGTAGGGGAATTACGGTAACAAATAGGTGATGACAATATTGGAGGGGTCGGCAAGGATTAATGAAGCTGAAGTGATAGAAGCCAACCTACCACGCCACGTATGAGTGGCAAGTCGAGAGGTAACGAGATAAGTAGAACGATGATGTTATGGGTCTAACATTTTTCCTCTTTATCTTATCTCTTTATCTTATCTTATCGCGTCACGTGATCTTATCGGATCTAATCATCTAACTATCGTGAACGCTCTATCTAATCTTTTTGACTTAGAACTTTTCGCACAATGGACGCTCACTTCTCACGGATCTAAGATCCACTTTTATCTAGCATGGTTTCACTTCTTCACTCATCACCGTGCAGGTTATTATTCTCTTCCATACTACATGCATTATACGCATGCCAGGCTTCTTATGTTCCATTCTGCCACACCCTCATGTGGGCCTCATGTCACGCTTCTCTTCCATTCCATGGCTATGTTTCCACACCATGCTTCATACACATGTTACCCCTATATCGTAGATAGCCCATAAACACATGCAAACATTGTACTAGTATATAAACCCTCAATAGATGGTCAGAGAACTCCAGTCTAGTTCTCTTGGTCTTTTCCCCACAAGATCCAGGAGGGACAACATCACGGGTTGCAACCTTCATTGGTCTATACTACTCGTTGCGTCCATATACGATGGCTCATCACTTTCTTTTCCACTGTGGTTCGACGTAGGCGACTTGAGGACATGATGACCTTCACCGGTCTACGTTGATCTTTGGGTTGTTTCAGATGAAGAGGAAAAATCGTAACAATAGGAGATGGCAGCCCACACTTTATGGAATCCACTTGCGTGCACTTATTGTCCAATTCATCTACACCAGGACTCAATGGACATTTGAGAGAAGCTCTGCCAGGGGGGGAAGGGCGACTACCAGATGTAGAGACTGACCCATGATGAGAGATCACTGGCCATGGGGATGTTGCTGTATGTGTTATGCTTTTTCCTCTTTATTATTCTATTTACCTTGTTACTTCTTGACTTGTCACTCGTACATGGCATGGTAGGTTGGCTTCCATCACTTCTGCTTTGCTAATCCTCACTGGCCCCTCCGATATTATCATCACTTATTTGTTACCTTAGCTCCCTTACATGGACTTATCCTCCTCCGCAGTTGCCTCTCTTACAATGACAAGTGTTCTGTCCATTTCCATCTGTTTCCATCCATTTCCATCCATTTCCATCCATTTCCATTCGTTTCCATTCTTTTAGTCAGCCTGGTCTGTGCGCGTGTTCCCCACCTATTTAAACCTATGCTGTATCGTTTGTATCTCTATTCTTGATCTACGCAAGTACAAGCATACTTTCTTGAATCACCCGGAAGTCTCGCTTCCTCTCTTTGTCCTTGTCCTTGTCCCTCAGCGTGACTTATAGTTGACACTTCCCTCCTCGTCCAAGACCTAGCAACCCTAGGCATTCTAGTCCAAGTCCCAGTGCTCCTGGGCATCCCCACCAGTCTCTCTAAGGAGACTCCTTTGTCCCTTGTACCTTGTTATCCCTGAAGCTCTTCAGACGTCGGTCTCCTCGTGAGTATCGCCTGTTGAGTATCCTTGTTGAACAAGGCCCCCTTTGGTATGCTTTGTGTAACAAAAGATCAAGAATCTCCGTGGTCCCACCTTCTCAGGTGAAGGACCTTTACCATAGCCACCATGAGTTGCTTCGGACTATTCCGCAGCCCTGACGAAGACAACAACATCGAAATCCCCGACGTAGAAAACCTTGCCACATCAGAAATCCCTGCCCCACCCAGCTTCAGACAACGTTGAGTCCTTGGACCAGCCAGGTTGTCAACACCACTAGCACCCCCACCCAGAGCATCTACAC
This sequence comes from Baorangia bicolor, assembly GCA_038093395.1. Taxonomy (NCBI): domain Eukaryota; kingdom Fungi; phylum Basidiomycota; class Agaricomycetes; order Boletales; family Boletaceae; genus Baorangia; species Baorangia bicolor. The sequence goes on along the minus strand of JBBPSC010001136.1, from coordinate 9,215 downwards.
CCCCAGCGTCTCCACCTCATCCCACATCACCAACCATGTCCACCAGAACCCCAGAACTCAAGGCGGCCCTCCCAGCTGACTTTTCGGGCCAGTCCGACGATGCCCCCTAATGGATCAAGGCCATGAGGGCTTACTTCACCCTCAACGCCTCCCTGTACACCACTGACGGAGACAAGATCATGACCACCCTCAACAAGATGAGCACAGGAAGAGGCACCTCCTTCGCTGAAATGTGGTATGACAAGATGGCCAACTCAGCCACTCCCAACAATGAGAAAACCTTCAACTACTTCGCCTCCAACTTCGAAACTGAAACAACCCTCAAAGCTTGAAGCTCAAAGGTTGCACTAGAAAGGCTAAGACTTGAAGAGGAGAGGAAGAGTACTACTACTAGGACCCTTTGAGGGGAAAAGACCAGAAGAACTAGACTGGAGTTCTCTGGCGTTGCATTCGAGGTTTATATACTACAACAGGTATTTGTCCATGTATACACTGTATCTACGATTGCAATGCTTTGTCCGCATGTATGGGAACAGAATGGAAGCATAGAAGCATAGCATGAGGCCAACACGTTGTGTGGCAGAATGGAAGAGAAGAGAAGCATGCTGTAATAATAGCCGGCATGGAGATGAAGTGAAAATGTGAACTCCGTGACAGTATAAGTGGATCTTAGATCCATGTGAAATGGTTGAGTGTCCAAGCTGACTAAGCAGCTGTTGCACGAAACGACTAAGTCCATGAAATGTAAGTAGAGCGTTCACGATAAGATAGACGATTAGATCCTAAGGGATCACGTGACGCGATAAGATAAGATAAGATCAGAAAAAGTGAACATGTGAAGGGTGAAAAATGTAGACCTGTAACACTACCCCCCTGCTAGGGATCGACTTCCAGGCGCTCAGCAAGCTAGGTGTTAGAATCTGGCATAGGGGTAAATATTTTTATGAATTGAACATTTGTCATTCGAAGCCTGCAGGGTGCAGAGGGGTGAGCGGCATGAAAATCTGCGATAGCCCCTTTGGCATGTGCTAGATTTGCCTCCATTTCCCATGTACGGTCTTTGTCGGAATATCCTTCCCAATGAACAAGATATTCAAGTTTTCTGTTTTTGTATCGAGATTCAACGATGTAATCTACTTCATATTCATCATCACAATCATCAGTGACCAGCACTGGCCCTGGTTTGTCAGCTTTCTGACCAGGAAGCCTTTCCTTATATGGCTTGATACGTGAGATATTCACGGTGGGGTGGATCTTCATTGATCTCGGTAATTGAAGTGTTACTGCATTTGGCCCAGCAAATGCTGTGATGACATAAGGGCCCAGCCACTTTTCGGTAAGCTTTCTAGAAGCTTGGGTGAGGCGGAGATTGGTCGTAGATAACCAAACTTTATCTCCAATAGAATAGTCAGAAGGCTTGCTCCTATGTTTATCTGCTTGCTCTTTCATTCAAGCTTGCGCTTTAATAAGATTATTTTTAGTTTCTTCGAGAATCTTGGCCATATCATTTGTAAACTCCTCGGCTGCTGGAGCTTTGGAGACACATGGCTCAAACCCTAACCTTGGCTGGTAAGAGCGTGTGACCTCGAAGGGGTTTTTCTTAGAAGACGCTTGCATCTTTGAATTATAGGAGAATTGCGTGATCGGGAGCCAATCTGCCCAATTGCTTTGATGTTCTGCACAGAACAATCTGAGATACTGCTGGAGATCTCTGTTCATACGCTCTGTTTGCCCGTCTATCTGCGGGTGGAAAGCGGTGCTTAATTTAGATTCGATGCCTAGCCTTTTTAGGACATCTTGCATTACTTGCGAAGCGAACCGGGGTCCACGGTCCAATACAATCAACTTTGGTAACCCATGCTGCTTCCACACATGGTGAAGGTAGAGCTTGGCGGTGTCTAGCGCCATTACCGTCTTGTTACAGGCAATAAACTCTGTTTCCTTTGAGAAGCGATCAACGACCACTAGGATCGTGTTGAATCCATTAGATAATGGCAGATCTGTGGTGAAATCTGCTGTGACATGTTCCCACGGCTTGTCTGGAACCGTGAGAGGTTGGAGAAGACCTGAAGGGGCTTTGTTTGTGCCCTTCATGCGTGCGCATCTATCACAACACGAAACATATTCTTTTACATAAGAGGACATTGAGTTCCACCAGTAACTCTGATTTAGGAGCTCGATGGTTTTCTCATAGCCTGGGTGACCAGCGACAGGTGAGTTGTGGCATGCTTTTACTATTTTTAGATGTAACACTTGATGATCTGGAACATAAATATGATCTTCTTTCTTTATATAGCCATCTTCTTGGCGTGCTCCAAACTTTGTCATGAGTTCTTTTACATGACCTTCTTTGAGGAGAGCCGTGGCTGTTTTTATGAGTTTTGTAAATTGTTCGCCTTCATCACAAATCATAACTGCTTCTTGCGAAGCTCGAATACGTTCTGGCGGGATCATAACGATACCCTTGTTATCATCTTCTACACCCTGCGTGTGATCTTCTCTTCGAGAGAGAGCATTGGCTTTAGTGTTTGTAGCGCCGGGCTTGTAGACAAATACATAATCGAACCGGGAGAGGTACTGCGCCCATCTCACTTGTCGGCAGTTCAAATCCTGAGATTTCATAAAATACTGGAGGTTTGCGTGATCATTCCAAATTTCAAATTGGAGTTTAGCTCCTTCCAGATAGTGTCTCCAGATCTCTAGCGATCAGATAATAGATAACATTTCTTTATCACAGATGGGATAGTTCTGCTCTGCAGGTGACATGCTGTGAGAGTGATAGGCAACCGGGTGCCATTTGTCGTCTTTCAAAATAGATAAGACCGCCCCTGTGGCATAGTCTGAGGTGTCGGTTTCTAACCGGAACTGACAGTCATTGTCTGGGAATGCCAAGACGGGAGCTGTAGTGAAGGCTTCTTTAAGCGTGTCAAACGCGCATTGTTGTTCTTCTTTCCATTCGAAGACAAGGTCCTTCTTTAGAAGATCATTCATTGGTCGTGCGACTTGCGCATAATCTTTTATGAATCTCCTGTAGAAGTTTGCCAGCCCTAAGAAGCTTCTAACTCCTTTGACACTCGTGGGTGTAGGCCATTTCAAAATAGCTTCCACCTGTGACTGATCCATTTTGATGCCATCCTTGCCGACAATCATGCCGAGGAAATCTACCTCGTTGACTTTAAAGAAACATTTTTCTGGTTTTACATAAAGATCATTCTCTTGTAAATGCTTGAGAACTTCTTTTACGATTCTATCGTGTTCTTCTTGGTTGTCTGTTTTTGTGAATATTAAGATGTCATCAATATAGACGACAACGACGTCTTCCATATCAGTGAAGATTTCATTCATCATTGCTTGGAAGGTGGAGGGCGAATTGCATAATCCGAAATACATAACGAGAGGTTCATAAGCTCTGCGGTAACAAACAAAGGCTGCTTTCCATTCATCGCCTTCTTTGATCCGGACATTGTTGTAGCCCCAGCGGAGATCCATTTTCGTAAGTAATTTAACTCCCTTTAGTTTATCGACAAGTTGGGAGATGAGAGGAAGGGGATAATTATTTTTGACCGTGTGTTCGTTAAGATAATGGTAATCCTGTACCATTTTTTTCTTGCCATCTTTCTTCAGCACGAAGAACATGGGTGATGTTTGAGGGGATTTAGAAGGTCTTATGTAACCCTTCTTCATTTGATCATCAATGAATGCAGAGACTTCTTCTTGCTCCTGAACCGAAAGGGGAATGAGATGTCCCTTGCATGGTTTAAACGTTTCTTTCATTTCAATCGCATGATCCCATGGTTTCCTAAGCGGCATGCGCTCGGATTCCATTTTTGAGAATACGTTAAGAAATTCATGATATTCCTTTGGAACAAGTTCCTCCGGAGTCTTTTCTTTAAGGGGTTTGGCAACCTTAGCTTCTAGTGCCTTGATTGTAGCATGAACCTGGTACTGAACGGCTATTTTTGCTTTTTCGGCTAAGCAGACAGAGACAGGCTTTTCCTGAAGCATGTGATAGTGCCGCGGGCAACGTGTCATTGTGACTGTTCCCTTAGTCTAATCTATCTCTGGGTTGTGGCGTTTTAACCAGCTATATCCGAGGATAAGCGCGTTCTTTCCAAGGTCCGTGACTCCTGCCAGAACCCTCTCACGATGACCCTGGAATTCTACCATGAGGTCAGCTGTGTGAGTAATGTGACTGGCGGAGTTCTTTGTGCTGTCAACATTAAATACAGGAATAGCATTGCGGAGTTTGATCAAGGGCAATTTGACCTTTTCTGCCCAAGCCTTATCCACAAATATGGCATTGGCGCCACTGTCTAGCAGGGCTTCTACTTTCATGAGGTTGTCCCTTCTTGATAAGGGAGCAACCCCAACATTCATGAGAATTTCATTTGCTGGCTTGCAGCTGCAAACAAAAACTTCATCAGGGATTTCATAATTATGGTGTGTACCTTCATTTTTTTGTTTATTTTTGTTAGAGGAATTAAGCCCAGGTGTAACGCCCCTGGCGAGCTCGCTTTCGTGAGGCCCCTCTGTTGGCAAAGATAATGTATTGTGCAGCGGTGAAACTGCGGGAGAAACGTAAGGTGAAATGTGTGCTATCTCAGTAGGTCCTTGACTAATCGGCACAGCCAACGTCTCATCTACCTGTAAACATCCATACCGATTCTTTACGTAAGTGTCAACAAATTGTCCCTTCCCACACCCTGACTTGTGAGAAGAGTGCCTTATTTTTTTGATTTCTTTTTGTTTTCAGCCTCCTTCACATCTCGGAAGAAAGCCCTGGCTTCTTCGAAGCCCATTTCCTTGATGGCGGCAATGGGATCCCTTCCCTTGCTCTTTCCTTTGGTGCTTTTATCCTCTTCCCAGGAGGTTGTGGCATCTTCATCCTTCTTGGCGACACGTGCCTTGCACCTGCCTGAGGACTTCCCACGACGGCATGAGTCGCGGTGTTTGCCACCAATCCATTTACAGTCATCGCATTTAATGACTGGCTTGTCACAGTCCTTGATGAAGTGGTCTTTCCCGCAGTTGTAACAACCACGGGTAGTCTTCCCGATGTCCATGGCATCAGGGTTGCAGGACTTGTTGGATCGTTGTTGGGTCCTGCCCATAATGAAGTTTAGGGACTCTTGAGCAGTCCCGACGGTGCGGATTTCGGCTAGATAGCCGTCAACAGTTGCACAGCGGTTGCTGTTTTTGAAGATTTGGGCGATGATGCTGTCCTTTGTGTTGCTCTCCAGGAGTGCGATTGCATGTGTGGCATCTATTTTTGCCTGTGTGTGCAGGGCTTGGAAGCGAACGATGAAATCATCCATGGGCATATTGCCTTGTTTAAGATTCTTTAAAGCTTGCCTTGCCCAGTCCTGCTGGTTGGTGCTACGGAACAGGCTTTCTATCTCCATGGTGCATGTAGCCCACGTGTAGTTCCTTCCTTGCATAAGGTGTGTTTGCACGAAGGGTCCAGCCTTCAGCCCTTTTAGGTGTGAGAGAATAGCGACGACGGCTTCGTAAGAATTCGGAGTAATACTCTCCATGTTGACTTGTAGCCAAGCATTAATCTTGGCCCACCATTCCTCGAATTTTGCCTTGGACCTGTCGTATTCTCTGGGATCTGCGAATACTTCAATTTTCTTTGATGTTGATTTGGGAGCTGTTGAGGCTCCAGCTTGTCCTGCTCGTAGTTCCCTGATTATTTCTATGAGCATGGCATTGTCTCTTTGCAAGGCGAGTAACTTGGTATTTTGCATATTAAATTCGCCAAGCACTGCTGTGAATTTTTCGTCCATAGGGATAGTGTCATCTGTAAGTACATAGGCAATGTCTCTGCCTGATCCCGACATTGTAGCTAATGAGGGTGGTACTTGGGTTTATGTAAAGAAATGTGGGGATGGAGTTCGATGGTAGAAAAGAAAGGGTTGTAAAGTTCTCCTCCCTTTGCGCGGTGAATTGTACGTAGAGGTTTCTTAGGCCTGTGAACTTGGACGATAACCTTTTTCTTGGGAGGTGCTTCCTCCGGTTGTTCAGAGGCTTTCCTTTTAAGCTCTGAAGATCCTTCTCCTTTATCTGTGGACTTTGAAAACTCTTCTTCTAGTTCCTGTAAGAAACGTTCTGCATCTGGTAGGGGACCTTGGTGCAAGCAAATGTCTACTGGTGCTGGTGTGTGGTTGTTGGGATCTACCTCTGACAACTGGTATGATGGGAGAGTGCTGGGACGTCTGCTGAAGTGGTCTAGGACGCCCGATGTGGTGGCGGTGAGGATTGTGTTGGAACTCATCTCGTATGGGTTCGATATTTAGTAGCTTACATAAGCAAGGCCTATTTCGGCTTGCTAGTACTGTAGCCTTTTCTGTAGTGACTACACCATAGATTTTCTACAGGTATGTATTTAGCCTACTAATACTAGTGACTACACTATAGATTTTCTACAGGTTATGAGCCCTGCTAGTGCAGAGTAAATCACTCACCCGACCCAAGTCCCGAAAATGGCAAGCCTTTTCGAACTCGAGGAGGAAATTCCCGCACTCGGAACGGACGGTCGCAATTGGCAACATTACCGCGCGAGCCTAGAACGCGCTATTAATGAAGTCGGACTCAGTGCTTACCTCGTCAATCCAGTCGTAGAAGGATTCGAGAAGTCTCTGGATACTCAGGCAAAATTCCTTGCCACCAGCAAGCTTCCAGATTCCATATTGGACAACATACTGTACTTCGACACTGCCTACAAGATTTTCGACTATCTACGGAGTCGCTACGAGACGCCTACAGTCGATGAAAGCAGCGCGCCAGTGGCAGCGCAGCCAATTAGCGTTGACGACAGTGCGCGCGTGCACAGCCACCTCGCAGCGCCAGTTGGCAACCAAGAAGATGACAGAGAGAGCGGCAAGCCCTCTCACACATCCGTCATGCCCCACAGACCTGAAACGGCAAGTCAGGTGGCTCACGACGAAGCCACTGACATCGCGAACCCACACGCAATATGCGCGGGGCCGACAAGGTCAGTGGGTACATCGCAGAACCCAGCTGACGAGCTACTCGGTGAACGAGAAAGTGGTGGAAAGGACGAATCCGTCACCACGTCGTTTGAGGGGCGGAATGGTCGAGGAACAACCGACCGTGCTGACGAAATGAAGTCACCGAGCGTCGAGCGCAAGATGAGCCGAGACGTCGGCGAGACGAGTCAAGACTCGGACGTCGAGTTGGAGAGCGCAGAGGAAGCGCGTCGGGTCATGTCAGTTGAAGGGGAGAGTCAGGTCGTAGCAGCAGTCGACGACATACCTGACAAACCCCCTGCACCACCTAAGCCGCCCGACGAGCCCTTGCAACAATCGATCGGACCCCCGAGCGTCCAGCTCGAGGGGGAGCAGGATGGACCTGCGAGCTGTGACGTCGAGGGCACCACCGATGAGACGGACACGTCGGGAATGTTGGAAGGCATTGAGGACGTCATGGACGTGCCGACGAAGCTATACAACATGTCAGAACATGCGCGCGAACGCGCAGAGACAAAGGTCGATGAAGACTCACTTATTGGAGCTCGAAACGAGCTGGACAACCCGGGCGGTGAAACGGTCGTCCTACGTGGTGTCCACAACGTCCAGGGACGTCCTACAGGCGTCGGAAACGAGCGCGTCGATGAAACGAACACGCCGTGTCACGATAGATGGCCAGGAGGCGGTATGGGCGACCAGGAGGCGTTGGGAGACGTCGAGGGCGAAGCGCAGCGCGAGAGCGATGCAGACAGTGCCGAATGCGACGGGATACGCCCCATGAGCGACAGGGACGAGCGCGTCGTCGAAACGAACGCGCTACGTCGAGATAGATGCCCCAGATGCCATAGGGGCGAGCAGGAGGCGTTGGGACACGTCGGAGGCGATTCGGACCGCCGTAACGACGGGAATAGCGTCGGATATGACTGGAGGGAGTACCGGATAGATGGCGCAGTGAGCAAGAAGCGCCCCGACTCGAAACGAGTCGAAACGAGCTCGCTGACTAGAAAGGGGGCAAATCAGCAAAACCGGTACGAACGAAATATCACGGACGTACCTAGGCCATCCATGGCATCCAGCAAGCGTCCTAGACGTCCCACAGACCATCCGAACCCACCGCGTCGTCGTGGAAAGCTCAAAACGCGACCTAGAAAGAGTCAGCAGAGCAGATAGCAGAGGAAGCGCTTACGGCGTTGTACAGTCACGTCGGAGCCGTATCGGGCGCATCGGATGCGTCGGATGCAATGTATATGGAGTCCAGATGCTGGGGGAGCATCCCAGATCAGCGACGAGCGAAGAGGACGACCCTAGAGGTCAAGAGATCAAGACCGCGTGCAAGAGATGGCAAAGCGCCACTACCCGAGCCGCGACTTACCATATATGGTAACCGCTCGAGCGCACACTTCGACGCACCTCGCTCGACGGACGCTGGACCATGTTTATCATACGAAGATTCATTTTCATTGGAATAACAAAGGTAGAAATTCTTTTTGATTTTTACCTACATTCCTTTTGATCTCCCCATCCTCTTTGAGGGGGAGTGTTGGAACTCATCTCGTATGGGTTCGATATTTAGTAGCTTACATAAGCAAGGCCTATTTCGGCTTGCTAGTACTGTAGCCTTTTCTGTAGTGACTACACTATAGATTTTCTACAGATTGCTGTGTTGATTTCTTCGTCTGATGCAAAGTGATAGTCGGAGAGTCTTAAATTGGTGGCTAAGATGCACAAGCCAATGCTTGATGGAGTTTCGAAATGTGGTGGACTTCTCACACCCTGTGGCGCGTCTTCCGCTGACTGCTGCCTGACTGCTGCGTGAGCCTCTTGCTCCGTGGCCCACTCATCTACGTCTATTACCTCCGAAGGGTCTGGTACTCTAGCTGCTCTGCGCTATGAGCCCAACCGACAGATGTCAGCGATGTAACGTTCGAGAGTGACCGATGGCCAGTTAGCAAGGGTTCGGTGAAAGTCAATCAGCACTGCTCCAATTACTTCGTGAGCAAGTGTCCGATTCTTGAACTTGAAAGACGCACTTGTGAGGGTAGTGTCAAGGGTAGTATGTAAGAGTGCAAGGATGAGCGAAATAAGGAGTCTAGTTCTAATGAAACAACCCTCAAAGCTTGAAGCTCAAAGGTTGCACTAGAAAGGCTAAGACTTGGAAAGGAGGAAAAGAGTACTACTACTGGGACCCTTTGAGGGGAAAAGACCAGAAGAACTAGACTGGAGTTC
>JBBPSC010001135.1:0-11516 GCA_038093395.1 Baorangia bicolor | reverse complement strand
TAGTAGACCATGGCCTTACAAAGGGGGTAATTCTCACTCCTTGCTCCAAAACCATCAATGCCACTGGGGTTGCACAAATCTTTTTTGACCATATGTTCAAAAGATTTGGACTTCACAAAACCCTCATCTCTGACTGAGGTCCGCAGCTTGCCTTTGCCTTTGCAAGGGAACTTGCTTGTCTCTTGAAATATGATGTCCACCTCTTCACCACCTATTATCCCCAGACTGATGGACAAATGGAGTGGACCAATCAGGAACTCGAAATCTACCTTTGGATCTTTTGTGCCAACAACCCCTCTTTTGGGGCTTCTTCCCTGAATTCCACCACAACTCTGCCCCTATAGCTCCACAAAGAAATCTCCTTTTCCCTCCTTTATGGCTATGAACCTCATTACAATTACAATGGGGACAGTATCGGTCTGCATGTCCCCAGTTAAGACAACTGCTACATTGAATGGTGAGACAATCTCTAGTGAGATGGCCTGGGCAGATTTGGTGGCAGTGGGGGCAAGAATACATAGGGCAATCCTTTTGAAAGTGTCCTCAGTTAAAACAATGGAAGCACTCGGTAGAGGAGTTTGCACAGGCAACTGGGAGTCGAGAGGATGGTGGCATAACTCAAGTGGGAGAGGATAGGGTGTGCTGTCTATGAGGGAGTTTAAAGATCTGAGATTCCAGTCAAGGGATGGGGATGGTGTCATCATTGTTTTCAGCAGCAACAGGGGATGGTTCTGAAGGCAGAGAGGTGAGGTGAGCAGCAAGGGTGGAGGTAGGAGCAGAGGTTGAGGAGGGGGTTCTGTTGGGAGGAAGTACATCTGAGTGTTCGAGGTAACTGTCATGTTGTTCTTGGATATGGGAGAGAAAAATGCAATGGAAAGTGGGATAAATGGTAGCTGGGGGAATGGAGGTAATAAAGATAGAGAAGCAGTGGTCATATAGTGTGCTGAGAATGTGAAAAGAAATTTCAGTCAAAGAACTACGCAAGGCTAGGTCTTGGTTCTGAGAAAGATTTAAGAAATGTTGTGTATGGGCAATATCATGAAAAGCACGAATGAGAAATTGAGATATGTAATCCTCTTCAGAGAGGGGGTCTTCTTCAATGATGTGGAGAAGAGTGGGAATGTCTAGAACAGTGGTGAAGAGCATGTGTCACCCGGGTTCGGGCAGAAGATAGGGCAGAACAGAATAAGAACATAAAGAAGAATACAAATCAGATGAAGGAAAGGGCTGAGATGATGTGGCATCCAAGGAGGGAGATGGCATGTTGGGCAAGGATGTGGTCAAGGAACATAAATGAGATTCTTAGGTCAGGGTGCGGATAAAGTGGACAAGAAAGACAATGGAAAAGACGGCAGAGATGATAAGTGGAGCGAGCACAGTGGATGGAAAGCCCAATGATCAGGAAGAAGAAAAGAATGAGGAACAGGAGGATTTCTAGCATAGGGTTGGTGGAGGAGGAATCAATTGGGTAGAGGTGAGGAGGGCCGAGGTAGAACACCTTGGGGCTTTTTTTTTTATAGCTGGTGCTGTCTCTTATAAGCAGCAAGAAGAGCAGTGGAGTGATGGAGATTTGAAGCTGGTTTCCATGTATTTTTGGATGAAGGGTATTCCTTTCATGTGGTCAGGAACAAGCAGTGATTAGTTGGGCTTTTGTGGGAGACAATGGCTTCAACTTCGTATTCTTCTTCGTTATCTATAACATTAGGAGGGGGGAAGAAAAAGGCTGGGCCATGTATTTCAGTGGAATGGTAAGGGGAGAGAAGGGAGGCATGGAAGACATCATGAATTTTCCATGTAGGTAGAAGGCAGAGTTGGTAAGTGAAGGGGGATAGTACCTGTGTGATCTTGAAGGGCCCATGTCACTTGGGGGCAAGTTTTCTAGATGGGTAATGAAGGTGCAAATGGGAGGCTTCTAACCACACCTTGTTGCCCACTTGCCAGGGGGAAAAGCAGTGAGTGGATCTGGAGGTCATGGCTTTGCAAGCTGATTCATGAGCTGCAAGGGCTTCCTTTTGAGCTTAATTGAGGGAGGAGAGACAATTCTCCAGGGCTGGGAGGAACATTTTTCCCAGAGGGGGATAGGAGCGGGGTTCATAATCATAGAGGAGGGAGAATGACAATTTCTTGGTGGAGCCATGGGGGGCAGAGCTGTGGTGGAATTTAGCAGCAGTGAGGGATGACACCCAAGAAAAGGGGTTGTTGGTGCAAAAGATTTGAAGGTAGGTTTTGAGTTCCTGATTGGTCCACTCTGTTTGTCTGTCAGTCTAGGAATGATAGGTGGTGGAGAGGCAGACATCATATTTCAAGAGTCATGCAAGTTCCCTTGCAAAAACAGAGGCTGATTGTGGACCATGATTAGAGATAAGGGTTTCGTAAAGTCTGAACCATTTGAATACATGATCGAAAAAGATTTGTGCTACTTTGGCAGTGTCAATGGTTTTGGAGCAAGGAGTGAGAATTACCCCCTTCATAAGGCCATGGTCTACTATGACCAGAACAGAGTCATGGGAGTTGGAGAGGGGGAGATCGGTGATGAGGTTGATTGAGAGCTGTTTGAAGGGAAGGAAGTGAGACAAGGGAATGGGCAAGAGAGGGGGAATGGTAGGATGGGTGTTGACTTTACTTTGTTGGCATATTGCGCAACTATTGATGAAGTGTTTTATGAAAGAGGCCTGGCCACCGGAAGTCGCGTTCAAGGATAGACTTGGTGTGAAAGATACCCATATGCCCTGAGAGGGGAGTGGAGTGGATGGAATGGAGGAGAGTGGAGCAAGCTGTGGAAGGGACATACATACAGCCCTTGAAATAAAGATGACCATTGTCAAAGGTCCTATCATTCAAGGAAGCACAAGTAAATAGAGGAGACCCCTCCTCAAGGGCAGGTAAGGCCTTAAGCATGAAAGGGTCTGAGGGGGTGGAGGATTTGATATGGCAAGCCTGTTAAAACAGCTGGAGCAGCTGGAGTCCAGTGTAAGAAACTATATTGATATATCTAGTAGAGTGGTACAAACCTGAAGTCTAGTGTAAGAAACTGAGGAAAAGCAAAGTACACTGGACTCAAACAAAGGCAGGACAAGTCAACATCAATAAACAATAACAATGCACTATAATGTGGCACAACTGGTAGGTCACCTGAAAGCACACCAAGTGGTGCACAATTAATATAAGTAACGGAGCCAGGGAGAGGTCAAGGGCATTAATAATGACTGGGTCTGGGAGGATAGTGCAGTTAGCATTATCTGTGGAGGTGTCAACATTGTCTTTGTGGGAGAGGGCATCGGCCAGACCCATCTGGGATCCAGGAGTGACTGCCCAGATGATGTTGAAGTCCTGTAGGAAGAAAGCCCAACGGGCTTGACAACAAGAGAGTTTGCAAGGGTCTCAGATATAGGAGAGGTTTTTGTGGTTGGTAATGATAGTCATGGATGATGTGTGCCTTGAAGGTAGTGTTTCCATTTGTCAAGAGTGTAAATGACAGCAAGAAGCTGTCTGTCATAGATGTTGTAGTTTCACTCCACTGAGATGAAGGTCTTTGAGAAGTAAGCAGTGGGTCTCTTGTTGCCATTGGCATCATGTTGCATGAGGACAGTACCAGCCGCAAGGAGGGATGCATCAGTCATGACAAAGAAAGGTTTGGCAATGTCTGGAATGGTAAGAACTGGGATAGTACAGAAAGTATTGCAAAGAGAGTTGAAGGCTTTTTGCTGGAGAGATGTCCAGGCCCATTTCTCATCCTTTCGGGTGAGGAAGGTTAGTGGAGAGACAACGTTGGAGTAGTTTGGAATGAACTTCTGATAGAAGTTAGTAAAGCCTAAAAAGGACCTTACTCCCTTGACTGACGTCAGAGGTTTCCAGTCTGCTATTGTGGAGAGTTTCTTAGGATCCATGCAAACAAGTCCTTGTCCACAGATATTCCATGGTGGGGGCATCAAAGGTGCATTTGGAGATTTTCAGGGAGAGTTTGAGCTCTTGAAGACGTTGAAGAACACAATGAGTGCATTCATGGTGAAGAAAGAGGGAGCCTGTGGTGGCAATGCCAATGTCGTCCATGTAGATCTTGAGCCAGCATTCAGTGATCATATCAGCGAAGTTGTGGTTCATGAAGGCTTGGAAGGTGCTGGGGGCATTGCAAAAGCCAAAGAACATGACAGTGGGTTCAAAGAGTCCAAGAGGGGTGATGAAAGCAGCCTTCCATTGGTCCTCTTTCTTGATGCAAATATTGTTGTATCTCCATCGGATATCAAACTTGGTGAAGTATGTTGCATCTTTCATGTCGTCAATGAGTTCAGGGATGAGAGGCAAAGGGTATACATTTTGAATGGTATAAGAGTTGAGGTAGTGGTAGTCTTAATAGGGATGAAGTGATCCATCACTTTTTGGAACAAAGAAGAAAGGGGAGGCCTGGAGGGACTTTGAGGGGACTATGTGACTGGTTTTCAGGTGTTCTTTGATGAAAGCTTTGCAGGCCTCCTTTTCAGCTGGGTTGAGGAGGTATACCTTGGCCACCTTGGGGGTGAAGGTGTCTCTGAGCTCAATGATGTGGTTGAAGGATCGATGGGGAGGAAGTTGGAAATGTATTGCTTCAGAGAAAACGTCAGTGTAGTCTTTGCAAAAATTAGTGATGCAAACTTTCTTAGGTTTTTCGGCGATGTTAAGTTGGGTTGATATGGTGACCTTGTTGATATGTTCCCCTTCAGTTCCGTTTGAGGGAGGATACTCACGAGAAGACCACTCAACCCCTTGGGAATACCATTGGGCAAACAGGATGGCGATTTCATGATCAGGATTAGGGTCAAACCAATTGAAGTAGAGGGGTTCTTCAGGAGTGGCAGGGTTGATGTCAAGGGTGAAATGTTTCCAGTTGATCCTAGGGTTCCATTTCTGGAGCCAGGGCATCCTAAGTATAACCTGGGGTCGACTAAGGTGAATGACCATGAGTCTTTCTGTGTTAGAGAACAAGCTGGAATAGATAGGAATGAAGACATTGTTCTTGATGGTCCCTTTCTGATTGGGGGTTGGGAAGTGGTGAGGTTTTGAAGTTTCCTGGGGATAGGAGTCAAGGGTCGATGAAGTTTCTGGTTGCCCTGGAGTCAATGAGGGCAGTGGTTTTGATGGTGTAGAGAGCTACATCTCTCTACAGTTGTAAACCCCCATATCTCCATATTCCCGACCCCCTCCTTTCCTCCCATGGCCCCACTCATTCATATCCTTTCACCAACCTGTGTCCAAGAAAGTCCAAATAGTCCGAACAAGCCTGATAAGTGGGACCAAAGTCTGAGGTAGGCCCGAACAGGTCCAGAGTTCGTTTATTCCATCTAACCGCTTTCATCTCTTACTACTGCCTTATGCTTCAATTAGGCCCATTATAGACATTTCCAATACGAGTCAGACCGTCCAGAAGTTACAGGTCTCGTGACCTGACTTGTCACCACAGCCCTGCACTTACTGTACAAACCTGTACAGACTTCCATTTCACTTACATACACATTCTAGACTGATTTCCTTCTTTGTCCCTTAGTTACTCCTCTTCCCTAGAAGGCTGGAGTAAGGTGTAGATACTTAGGTCTTGTAGCCTGGGAAGGAATACCAATTTCCACCTGTTGGATTCTCATCATCATTGTATATCACCCATCTAAACCATTCATTGTCAACTGCCCAATGTGGGTCTTAGAAGAAGAACACTGTCGTTCTTGCCGTCTCTAACATCTTACTGCATGCCATATTCCATTTCTCGCTGTCTCCTCACACATGGACTCTCGGTCCCCTACATTTGGACTACCAGCCCCCGTTCACACTACCATATCTTCAGTCTGACTTCCTTCAGACTACCTATCTCATTGGATCAAGTAACACTGGACTAACTTCTAGGACCGCGCCTGCTTTGGAATCTCTTTAGGGATGGACTATTTGTACCCTTCACTTTCACTACAAGCTCTGACTGGAACCTCCATTCCAGCAGGTCATACGAGCTATCTTCTCTTCAATGGTTTGGTTCTTTCCTTGTAGCAAGATGGGAAGACACATGGTTCTGTCATTCTTTGGTGCTACAAATACATGGTTCATTGTAAGGGAAGGAGATGTTGAGGCAGCTTTCCTTTTTAAAAATCCTGTGCCTTCTGAATGCGTTCCAGGGATACTGAAGCGATTTCTTCAGATGGTTTTTCATAACAAGTCTTGAGAACAGCAAGGATCTCGCCTTCATTCTTGCCAGAGATCTTAAGTAAGTTAACATACTCCTTGAGGTGGGAATGTGGTGGGGTGGGGGTTTCTTCCCTGGGAAGGGAAGTCTCAGTAATGCGAATGTTCTAGGGGTGCTGAGGTGATTTCAGGGAGGTGGAAAACTGGGTGCAACTCAGAGTGCTGTGGCCAGGCTTGTGACAGTGGAAGCAGGGCTTGTCTCTGATGCATCTAGCTTGATCAGCAGGAGTGAGCTTTGTGATAATGACAGCATCAATGTCCATGGCATTGGGGTCCTTTGCAGGACAAGGAGAGGATGAGGGTTTGAGGTGGCCTTTTCTAAGGGCGAGGATGCACATCTTCTGCATATGGAAGGTCCCGGCTTGTTCAATCTATTTGGAGAGTGTGGTAGGGGAGGTGGACATGGAGAGGATCATGCCAATGATGTGTTGGTCTAGTCCAATGGAGAACTGGTCCATGAGGGTGATTTCATCAATGATCCCTGCCTTACAGGTGAGGTTTTGAAAGTCAGTGATGTATTGTTGGAAACCATCATCTATGGTTCCATCAGGGAGGCGAGTAGACTTTTGGGTAAGCTTGGTAAGGTTCAAGTGAGCAGTGGACTTGGTGTTGAATGGGTAGAAAGTGGTCTTGAAGTTGGAGGTGAAGTAGTCAAAGGTTTTCTCATTGTTGGGGTTGGCTGAATTGGCCATCTTGTCATACCACATTTTGGCAAAGGAGGCGCCTCTTCCTGCACTCATCTTGTTGAGAGTGGTCATGATTTTGTCACCATCTGTGGTGTACAGGGTCACATTGAGAGCGAAGTAAGCCCACATGGCTTTGATCCATCAGGGAGTGTTATCAGATTGACCAGAAAAATCAGCTGGGAAGGCAGCCTTAAGTTCAGGGGTTCTGGTGGACATGATTGGTGATGTGGGGTGAGGTGGGGATGCTGGAGGCGCAGGTGCTCTGGGTGGGGGTGCTAGTGGTGTCGATGACCTGGGTAGTCCAGGGGCTCGGCGTTGTCTGTGGCTGGGTAGGGCAGAGATCTTTGAAGAGGCAAGGTTTTCTACATTGGGGATTTCAACGTCACTGTCTTCATTGTTGCTGCAATATATCCAAAGTGACTCATGGTGACTGTGGTAAAGGTCTTTCACCTGAAGAGGTGGGACCATAAAGATTCTTGATCTTTTGTTATGCGAAGCATACCAATGGAGTCTCATTCAACAAGGATACTCATCAGGTGATGTTCACAAAAAGACTGACATCTAAGGAGCTTCAGGGATAACGAGACACAAAGGATGAGGAAGTCTCTAATGAGACAGACGAGGATGCCCAGGGGCACTGGGACTTGTATGATGACATCTAGGGTTGCTAGGTCTTGAACGAGGAGGAGAGCATCGACAATGAGTCACACTCAAAGACAAGGGCAAGGACTTATGAGGGGAAGCTTGACTTCTAGGTGACTCAAGAAGGTACACTTGTATAGCATAGATCAAAAATGAGGGCATACAAACAGTACAGCATAGGTCTTAAGTAGTCAAGAAAGAGAATGTACACTGACCAGGCTTACAAAGTAAATGGAAGCAGATGGAAGGTTGGAGAACTCGTCGTCATAAGAGAGGCGACTGCAAAGTAGGATAAGTTCAAGTGGGAAAAGTCAAAATAATAGGTAAGTAATGGAAATGTCAGAGAAGTTGGCAAGGATTAACGAAGCAGAAAAGATAGAAGCCAATTTACCATGCCATATGTGAGTGATGAGTCAGGAAATGACAAAGTAGGTAGATTAATGAAGAAGAAAAACTATAACAACATCCAGGTCCACTTGTTGCTTCTTCCCATGGAAAGTTGATAACAAGGTATGGTTAGAAACTTCTCATCTCCGCCTTCATTACCCATCTAGGAAACTCACCCCCAAACAACATTGATATTATTGATAGTGAGGAAGAATATGAAGTCGGGGCCATCATCTCTCATAAAGGGCTGACAAACTGCTGCCTGTTCCTGACCACATGGAAAGGATACCCTTCATCTGAAAATACATGGGAACTGGCCTCCAATCTCCAATATTCTGCAGCTATTCTTTTGACGTACAAGAAACAACACCAACTATAAAGAAATGAACTCCTACTCTCCCTCAAAATATTCTATCTCAGTCCCCCTCACCTTTACCCAAATGATAACCCTCTCTCCAATCCAACCTTAGAAATCCTCCCTCTTCTCATTATCTTCTTTGTCTTCTTCATAGGATTCCTTGTGCACTTCTTTTGCTCCTCATCATCCCACCCAATGCTCCTGATCATCTCCTTTGTCTTCTTCAGTGTCTGCCTCATCCATCTCGTTTGCATCCTGACTTAGCAGCTGCTTTACCTAGTCTATGATTTTTGACTTCATCCTTGCACAATATGCCTCCCCCCTCATTAGCCACTCCCTCTTCCTTGCCCTCTGCTTCCTCTACTTTCTCTATTCATTTACATATGCATTCTGTTTACCCTCTCTACTGCCTAAATTCATGCAACACATGCTCTTCACTGCCATCATAGATGCTCCCCACCTTCTCCTTGCCATTGAAAACTGTAATGGCTGTAGAAACTGTAGAGAGTTGCCAAAGATGTGGAATGGCAAACCTAAACCTAAACGTGAAGAGAGATATGGAGGAGCATGAAGATGGGGAACGTGTAACATGGAACGGGATACTTGCGACTTTATGGAGTGACTTGGAGTCTAACATACTAGCCATTAGCAAGGATTGAAGACTCACCAAAGGACTAAGTGTTCCATTGAACATGCTCAAGCGTATGAGATAGAAGTCCTAAGCTAGAGGAGAATCGACTGGCGATTCCGCTACTAGCTTTGGGTTTATATAGTGGAAACGATAGGGGTATATGTGTACTACATGAGGTATAACGTCGTGATGACGTCGTGGTCTAGAGTAGTCTAGCTACTATAAACGAGGAGGAAACGTGTAATGTAGAATGTAATGACACAGGACCGAGACAACAGGGTCAAGGGTGAAGATGCAAATGGCTGCCTATGTGGGAGATAATAGATAAGACGTGATAAGATGTGTGATCATAAGCACTGAAGATGAATGATGAAGAGATAGGATAGATGTGCGCTTATGGATACGTGAGTAAAAAGGAGTAAACGACTAGGAAAAATAAAGGGATAAGTCCATAATTGGGAAGACAAGTGAAAAAGAGAAAAATGCCAGTTTTGGCTGCTTTTATCATTCCACTTCATTTCAAAAACAACAGCTTGTATGGAAAAGATGTTATCTCCCATGCTCTTGTTCGCACCCTCCATGGAATTTCCCATATGCAGCATATTCTCAGTCTTTCCTTGAACATTGATCCTGCACTACAATACTCCATATCTGACCTTGCTCCTCCCCTTCTTGATGCCCTTTATGCTCATGGCTTTTTCTTATTCGTCACTTCACTTCCTCCAGCCATTATTTATCTGGTCTTTTGTTTGGTTTTCCTTTCTCTTTCTTTAGAGCAATGTGATTTCTACCTCAAACAATTAAATCATTTCTTTCCTACCAGGCCCTCCTCACCTCATAAGACTTCTGGTTCCTCGCTCACCTCTCATCTCTCTTCTCCCCCTCCCGAGCCTGCTGCCACTCTTGCTGAAGCAAGTGACAAGGAAGATATCATTCCCATTTCTCACAGAGAACCCCTCATCTTTCGTCCCCCCCACAGATGATGCATCCTGTCTTCTTCCACTCAAATCATTCCCCCATCCAATTAACTCCCTATTTTTCATGCGTTCCCCACAATGAAATGTTTTCACTACTTTAGTCAAGGTCACATTAAATAGGACTGCCCATATTTTTCTTGCCCCCATTGCCACCAGGTCACTTCAGGTCATCTCTCACACTCTTGCCTCATCATCCAATGTTATGCATGTTACAACTGAGGTCACACCAACTGATGGTGCCCCCATCGTAACTGTGCAGTGTGCAAACAGGCAGGACACATGGCTAATAATTGTCCTTTTGAACTTCTCTCCCCCTCCCAATAGCAGGTCATCTACAGAGGACCTTCTACTCCTGCTGTTTGATTGGTAAAGATGAGAGAGCCAAATCATTGAGCCAGGAGCTCAATCGTAAACAGGAGGTAATGTTACAATTTTCTTCCTTTCCTCTTACCTCCTCCTCTTTACCCATCATTATGTTACTTGTATATGGTGTGGTCGGTCAGCTTCAGTCTCTTCAGCTCTTCTACTTATCCTTGCTGACCCTTCCAACTTTACTCTTATCTTTCTATTGCCTTGAATGTCCTATCTTGGACTTATTCATCTCCTTGTTATCTCTCTCACAATGGCCTATTTTCCCCATCTTCCACTATGTTCTTCTCTTTTCCTTTCCTTTTATATAACTGGGTCTGTGCACTCTTTAGTTTCTTATATAAACCTATTTCCCTCCATTTGTACTTTTCTATTCTTGATCTGCACAATACAAGCATAACCTTTTGAATCATCTTGGAAGCAATCACTTCACTCCTTGCCCTTAGTCTTTGATAAAAGTCCTAGAAATCCCAGGCAACTCTGTTGCACAGCATCAAGTCTAGCCTCAATCATCTTTGTCCTCGTCCCAAATGTTTACTACCCTTGGTCCATCAATCTTCATCTCACCCACTATTCTTGCAGCTCCCTAGACATTGGTCTTCCTGTGAGTATCATCTAGGGTAGTATCCTCATTGAGTGAGTCTTCTTGTGTACACTTCACATAACAGATGCAGATGCAACGGGAGACCTTGGAAGTGAGCAGGAGTGCTTTGAAGACAAGCCAAGCCAGTATGGCAACAAGATGTATCAAGATAGAGGGCCTACATCAATAAATCACCCCCTCATATACAGAGTTGTACAGGTCTATACAGAGCACAGACCTACAGCCAGGTCACTATCTGTACAAACTTGTACAAACCTATACAGAAAATTTAATTTTGTACAGCTTTGTACAGACTTTGATTTGTGTGTAAAAACTGTCAAAGTTAAACTTCCTACTTAATCTTTTTGCCAAGTTCAAATGCATTACAAATAGCTATTACTAACTATAAAGTAGATCTTAAAGAAAAAAAGTGTAGTATCATATATCTTGGTTACACTTTCTGCTATATCTTTGTTAGACTCTTACCACTATACATTTTCTTACACTTTGATATAGCAAAGTATAAGAAAATGTAGGCAAAAAAGCAGACTAAAGTGCAGTTATAATAACAATAGAGGAAAGAAAGAGTGTGAGAAAAGTTTTGGGAGGTGGATGGTTTATATATGTTTGATGAACAAATAAATGCAAACAATCCTCTTTTGGAAAACAGCCATAGTAGAGCATC
>JBBPSC010001134.1:0-11522 GCA_038093395.1 Baorangia bicolor | reverse complement strand
GGGGTATAAACTCTCAGCAGCTCCCATCTGTGGTGATAACCAGGGTTCCATCTTTATGGCATCAAACCCAGTCACTGAGAGTAGAAGTAAGCACATTGACATCCGCTATCACTACATACACAAGGTCACTGCCAAAGGCAAGGTGCAACTCTTCTTTATCGAAGGAAACGATAACCCTGCCAATATGTTCATCAAGAACCTCGGCCATATAAAGTTCAATAAGTTCAGGGCTCAACTAGGTCTTACTTTCTACTGATCTAGTCTCTCTCACCTCCACTGCTTCTTAGCACAATTTTCTGCTCACAAGCCTTACCTGGCTTTTAGCAAGGGGGAGTGTTGAACATAGCGCTATTAAGCAGCTAATCAGCTCCTATCTCATATCTAATCTAGTATGTAGGTACATGGGAGATCTTATCCTTATCTAGGATATACTTACATAATCTCCCCTCTCTATATGTATATAAGGCTGCCCTATGTGCCTCTATAATATAAGATTTTTCCCTCTTACCATTATCTTTGTAAGTAGTTGCTCTGCTTCCAGCATTGCTCCCTTTGGGTTGAGCAATGCACCTGCTCAACATATGTATGATTAGCAATAGTAGAAATATATCATGTAAAAATAAAAATCATACCGACGATCAATATCAGCTATGATAAAATCAGCATTTTGATAATGCTGTCTGATATATGCTTCTCCCCATGCAACCAAGTGGTCTTTGAAGGCTCCTTTGATAATTTGATGGAGAATATCAGGAGCAATGAGCTCATGAATATTTCCTCTTGGAAAGCTTGCAGTAAAAGGCTATCCTTATTTTTAAATAAAATCCATTATACTATCAATAAAATACTTACTAGAATACCATCTACAATTCCATGTTTTTTTCCACAAGTCAGTAGAGTTATAATACTGCATCACTAGTCTTGTGTGATCATGATTGTGAGGAGTAGGTGTTGATTCATCCAAATTGCTTTGGTTAGCAATATATCTTTGAAAAAAATTACAATTTTAAAACATGATAAGTATATAATAAATGCACTTACTTAGGACATCATCCTTGAACAATGCATGACAAAAGTACTTGCTCAGGATAGTCAGCAATATATGGCCCAATACCATATATTATTCTTCTATAGTGCCCATTAGCACATAAAGTGACCTCAGGTTTTGTCATGGCATTACACAAAGGTTCAAGAGCTGCTTGCAAGGAGGCATGAAACAGCTGTCATCAAAAATTACAAAACTCTTGAGTATTCTGAAATTCCTGATCAGCTGTAAATATTATATAATTTAGTATCATAATATAAAACATATTATCATAGAGACTTACTTTTAGGAATGGCAAGAAATCCCAATAAGCTAACAGCTGATCCATGACTACATCTGGCACTATTATGGACATTGCCAGTTGTGAGATAGAGTGGCCAGTACTCAACATTGCCAGTGGCAACAGAGACAGTGGTCTTATCACTCCCAAGAATAATGAGAACAAATATAGCTCCATAATTTTCTTCATCTGATGAGAGAGTGTTCTAAACAACTTGAACCCTTAGTAGTTGAACTAAATAAATATATTGTTACTGAATGAACTTACACATTGTTCCCAAGCCCAATTCCCTGACATAAAGTCTGACCATATACGATTTTCATGGTCTCCATATACTTGATGTGGACAATAGTCCATATAGTCCTTGAACTTTGGACAAGAGAGTTGTTCTTGAACAAGAGACTTGGCATCACAGACTACTAGCTGATATGTGGCCTGCTTCCAACTAGCAAGACTGTTATTTTCCAAATCTTCACCAGTATAGGTAAAGGAAAATGAATGCCATATTTTTGAATCATTGATCTGATCAATTTTTTGATGAAGATGATGGGCTGAAGCAAAAGGAGGAGTCTGAGAGTTCTTTTGATTTTGATTGAGTGCAGCCCAAATTTGCATAAGTTCATCCACCTGAGCTTTAGGCATCTCATTCCTGCAAAAGAGAAAGTCTGTAAGCTCAAACTGAGCTTGATCAGAGAATAGATGCCAAGGATTTTCATCTTGTTTTTTGGAATGGTTGCCAGAAGAAGATGGGGGGGACCCCTCTGGCAAATCATTGCCATTAATATCACAACAGGCACCTATATTAAAGTCATAAATATTATTCAAGTTATTACTAGTCACTTTAAATTTTAGGCTATACTTAACTTATCATTTAAGACTGGGTGGGATATATAGTAGGAGCCATGTGGTGGTACATTATGCTCCTCCACATTAGCCCCATCTACACCTTGGAAATAAGAAGAAAGGTGATTTCTTTGAGCTTGACTTGGAATCTTTAGTAAAGGATCATGCAAAGTTCTCTTGTGCTCAAGAAATCTTGTATGAGATACAAAGCCTCTTTTGCATGATGGTCCAATAGGGTTTGCACAAAAGTACTGGCAAGGTTTGAATGTTGAAGTCATGATCTGGATTGCAGATATCTAGTAATACTTATGCATTAGTAATAAGCATAGTTCAAGTTTGTGACATTAGAATGCTAGTAGCATCAGCAAATTCCCAATGAGTGCATAGCAAGGTTCCCCCTTGTGCAGGTTGCTGTGTAGCTCATTGGAAATTTGCTCATAAGTACAAAGTAACATGATAATAGTCATGTTACAACCTGATTTGATTTGAAACCTATATTATTGTTTGATTACACAGAACTGGGTGCAATGTGATGGAACTTCTTCTATGTGTTCAACCACAAAACTGAGTGCATAGAACTTGTTACTATGTTATGTTACTTGATTTGTTTCATAACCTACTTGATTGTTTGATTGCTAGCACACAGAGAGTACACTGCAACAGAACTTGGTATGTTCAACTTGAAGTTGTGACTGGCAGGTTACTGTTATATCCCCAAAGTGTGTTCAACCACAGAACTGGGCACATGAAGCTTGTTATGTCATGTTACTAGTACTTGATTTGGTTTATAACCTACATGGTTTGTTTGATCACACAGTGGGTGCACCATGACAGGACTTAATATGTTATGACTGGCAGGTCACTGTATTATATTTCCGTTAGCCATCAGAAGTGTGTTCAACCACAGAATTGGATGCATGGAGCTTATTATGTCATGTTACTTGGTATGTTGTCGGGTCACTGCATTGTACTTCCAAAGTGTTCAACCTCACTTGGAACAGACTGTTAAGGTCTAATGGTCACCACCCACTTAAGCAATAAGCAAGTCCACCCAGGACTGGTTGACCTAGACGTATGGAGTAGCCAATGACACACCACAAGGCCAGAAGGGAGACTACCCAGGAAAGAAGCTGCTATGAGTGAGATCAAGGCACTTGAGAAGAAGATACTTATGGAAAGGCAAGAATGAATGGCGAAAGCATGAGAACTACCTGGTCCCAGCATTACAAAGCAGCACACAAGATCATCGACAGCTAGCCAACTACCAGTCGGTATGTAGACCTTTTTATGGGCAAGACTTGGGGTGACAATGAGGTTGACAGGTGATAACGCCGATACTGCCTGTAAGGTGGGTTGTGCACATGGCAATATGGACTGCATGAGCAATAGGATGGAACGCACAGTTAATCGGGTAGACCACTATGCCAGGGACGAGGTTGAGGCTGGGTGTGAGGTTGATTGGGCCAACTGCATGTTGACAGGCAGCACTGGCGAACCGGACAACAGAGATGCTGCAAGCAAGAATGGCAGCAGCGAAATGGCTAAAGAAAGTGGGCATACACAGAAGTGAACAGCTGAAGATGGGCGGGAATTGGATGGGGAGAGTCCCAAGGAAGCGAGAAGAGTGTTGAAGAGATGGAAGGGAGGCAAGAATGTCCCTGCAAGTCAGAAGCAACCAGTAAGTGAAATGGTGTAGCGTGCAGCACTGATATGGCTAACGAAACCACTTACCTAACAGGAATGCAATGAGGATCAGAGGATTGAAGACAATGAGATGGAGACTGAGGAAGGAGGGAGGGAGATGTGAGCAGAAGGTGATATGAGCAACATTGGTGGGAGTTGGAAGAGAAAAGAGTCTGAAAATGGAAACTCTGAGCGGTGAGCCAACCCCACCATGCAGTGCTACTACTCACTCACCCATTCTGCTTGCTGTACTCCATCATGATTTGATTATCTGCTATATTCCACAGACCGACAAAGAAGATGACAACGACTCCATGTACCAATACCAGCAAACCCCGATCTTCTGGATTTCTGCCCAATTGGCAGAATGATAAGCTTTGCAACTCCTCAACTGGGGAGAAAAGGATTAGCGAGAGTGACAGCCAAATAGGTATGTCTTTTTCCCAGAGACTTTTTAGCATTGACTGCTACTGAAAGTCTTCTTTCCTTAGGTCAGAATACCAGTAGCGTGGATTCGCAAAAAGGTCTATGAACCGAAACCTGGTTTTAATTGCTTAACTGACATTTCAACTAGGTTATGTATCTACAATCTATGAGGGTCTCATTGACGATGACAATAGCCAGAACCGAGCGCCTCCTCCATCTCAACCTAGGTGGCATTCGACAGTACAGCTCTCCAACACACCACCAGATATCTCTTCAAGTGATATGCTCTATGCATTCACATCTATGCTGGAGGCTGAGAATGTGCTGTAGAGAACCAAAGTTCCCTATGGTTGAAACTAGTCCTATCAAGTCCGACATCCTTAGTCCTAGTCTGACAGTCCAGACCCAGTCCAACGTTTTGACATTTAGACCGATAGTCTGATGTTTTTGATGTTTAGTCCGGAGTTTTGACATTTTAGTCCAGAGTTTTGACACTTAGTCCAACAGTCCAGACTTAGTCCAATGTTTTGACATTTAGTCCAGAGTTTTGATGTTTAGTCCAGAGTTTTCACTCCAAACCTTCAGACTTCTTCCCCTTACCATTACACCTTTCTCGGACTCTTACTGACCCTGCAAGGGTCTCTCTCATACATGGTCTTCTGGTATCTTGGACTTCTCCATAGTACTTAAAGCCATGTACTTTGCATTTGCAAACCAGTTTCCTTCACATTGGATTCTCACCATGCCATATCGTCTGCACCATGCTGTATCATCCACACTGCCATATTGTCCACACCATGCTGCCTCCAACCATTGTTTCACACCCGTTTTTTTTAGTCCAAAATGTCGGACTACCATTTCTTCATCTTTTTCAGTCTGGAAATCATTTGGACTACTGTTCCTTCACTGGAAACTTTGTTTGGGCTGGACCCCTTGCCTTCCTTTGATGTAGAATCCTTATAGGGTCAGACTTCTCACAGTCCTTCTCACCTTTCTTCAACCTCTGGACTGGAATTGACTTCCTCGATAGTCCTTGAGGCGCCTTTTAGTTGTTTACAGCACGCTCGGGAACGGGCAACAATGACTCAAGTGACGACTCAGAGGCCGCAACCAAAGATCCAACTGATGAGGACAACCATGACCCCAAGCCCATTTTAACAAAGGTACAAATTCATTATGAGTTACACTTCAGTATGATTGACTATGTGCTAGAAGCCGATCACTAGGGTATCCCTCCCTTCCACACTGATGAAGAAGCAAGGGCCACACCATAATGACATGACCACCAAAGAAGCTATGGGCTCAAGTGGAGCCACCACTTGGAAGTCCAGCTCAACAACAGTCACACCAGGCCATCCCGAGGTAAGTTATCTTTATGCACTCCATTGAAATACTAACACACTTTCTAGACACCACTCCATACTGTATCCCACCCAACCATAGTGATGAGGACACTGAGGTTGCACAACAACGAGGACTATCAGGACACTGAGGACCTTAGCAAAGCTGCATGTAACACCACCACTCACAAGCCTGGCTTGTCAATTGGCACATCCACGCCAGGCCATTCTAATGTAAGTGTTTATTTGTTATGGGAGGCATTCAAATACTAACTATGTACTTTCTAGATGCCACTCAATACTGTAACTCACCTGCCCACCCCAATGAAGAAGCCAAGATCGCACGACAATGACTCCTATTGAGTAATTGAGGGCCCAAGTGGAGCTGCACACACCACAAATGACACCACTCATGGTCATTCCAATGTAAGTATTTGCTATGAGATGTATCTAGGTGGTGCTAACTATGTTCTTTCTAGATGCCACAAAGTACTGCCAGTACATCTGGCCCATTTCTGCTGATAAAGAAGTCAATCCCACACAATAATGAGAAACTGGCCAGCAAGGGGGCTGAGGGCCCTAGTGGGGAAGCACGTAGCATGAATGCTGTTCGCAAGCTGAGCTCAACAATGTGCACACTGGGCCATCCAGAGGTAATTCTTCACTACGAGCTGCATCTAAACACTAACTATATGTTTTCTAGATGACACGACATGCTGTATCCCATCCACCACTGATGAAGCCTATTCCAAATGATAATGGCAAAGGGGCCAATGAGGGGACTGAGGACCCAAACGGAGGAACTGCAGGCCCTAGTGGGGAAGCACATAGTGTGAATGATGTTTGCAAGCCCAGCTTGACAATGTGCACACTGGGCCATCCTGAGGTAACCTTTTGCTACGAGCTGCATCTAAATACTAACTATATGCTTTCTAGACAACACAATATGCTGTATCCCATCCACCTCTACCAATAAAGAGGCCAATGAGGCAACTGAGGACCCAAACAGAGGAACTACAGGCCCTAGTGGAGCAGTGCATAATGTGAGTGCCACCACTCATAAACTTAACTCCCCAACTTGAAGGGATACATTTCATAAAGTATTGGTTATGAGCTATGTCTAGATGCTAATTATTTGCTGTCTAGATGCCGATTGCTGTGTTGTCATACTCCTTAATACTAACTAAGACTGTTGCTCATGGCTCAGCAGAGCAACAAGTCAACACTGCTGCTACTGCCAGTGAGGATAGAGCTGAAGCAAATGTGCAAGATAGATGGCCACATATGAAAGATGGCAAAGAAATACCATAATAAAGATTTGCCTGGGTATCCAGTGATGTTGAAGAACTTCCATGACAGCCTACTCTGCCGCTGGTACCTTTATGTTGGCTCACTTGATGAGCCACAGGACCTTGTTCATCCAATCCATGCAGATTTTGCCCAAGCACTCTGGAACAAGTTCATCAGAGTAGAGCATACTGTTGCACTCCAAGATGAGTCAGTATTTGGGCTTGTAAGTGAGGCTAAACATTCCATTTGATAATGCTGACTTTGATTAGCTTAAACAATGAGTTTGTGAATGGCAAGGAGAGATTGCCAAAAGGGCCCTTTTAGCTGTTGATCATTTTTTTGATCAGTATAAGGAACTGACCACTTCCCAAGGTCGAGCAGCTTATGTTGCCTGGACTGTTCCAAAAAATGAGTATGTCATTGATCGCAAGGGTAGGAGGACCATTGTCCCACCAGCTGTATATCCTTACATGTGGGAGGAGGTACTAGAGACTGACTCTGGATCTATGGTGAGTTTATTTTCTACTGAAATATTGTTTATTTATCTTCACATATTTTGATAGAAAACAAGGGGTGCATTTTGCCACCCTTGTATTCTTGAAACCTTTGCATATTATTTTAAGATTATTACTCAAGTTCCACCTGAAATACAAGCCTGCAGGAAACCTATTGGAGCTCTTTGTTACAGGTCTAACATTTTTCCTCTTTATCTTATCTTTTGATCTTATCTTATCGCGTCATGTGATCCTATCAGATCTAATCATCTAACTATCGTGAACGCTTATCTTATTTTTTGAACTTAAAATCTTTTGCACAATGAATGCTCTTTCTAACAGATCTACAATCCACTTACACCTAGCACAGTTTCACCTCTTTACTCATCACCATGCAGGCCATTCTTCCATTCTACATGCATTGTATGCATGCCATGCTTCCACTTCCATTCTGCCACATCCTCATGTGGTCCTCATGTCTTTACTTCCTTTCCATTCCATGGCTATGCAAACCTATGCTGCCACACCATGCACAATACACATGTTCCCCTATATCTTAGATTAGATGTACATAAGTACAAACCATGTAGTAATATATAAGCTCAAATGCAATGGCCAGAGAACTCAGTCTAGTTCTCTTGGTCTTTTCCCCAAAAGATCCAGGAGGGACAACAACATGGGTTGTGACCTTCATTGGTCTATATTACTCATTGCATCCATATACGATGGCTCACCCTACATTCCTTTCCACTTTTGGGTTTAATGGAGGTGACTTAGAAACATGATGACCTTAGTGGGTCTATGTTGTTCTTTTGGGTTGTTTCATTAGAACTAGACTACTTCTTCTTTACCTCGCCACACAACTCAATGGAGCATGCTACCCAGTGGACCAGTAGGCATTGAGCACCACGGCATCCTCTCTCATTTGTGGTGGATAGCTGCATCTTATCGACTTCTCCTGCGACAGCCTACCGACGGCTAGGATCACACATTGCTCAGCTCACATTTACACTGACACTACCATGTTCATTCACTTACGGCCTTTATGGCATCCCTTACTACTCCTTGGAAGAACTTGGGGAGCATTGAAAGAAACGTGCTACAAGATATCAAGAATGGTCTCAAGGTAGTTGGATGAAGTAGTCCCGATACCAATGTGGTTGGAGTGAGTTTGTCCTCACTGCTGCAGATAGGAACCCACTTCCAGGTTGTTATACGACATCTACAACTAGGCAGACTTGCCACTTATGACGGGCGACACTTATGCCACCTCACAAAAGACGTACCCAGATGCAATGGCAATGTGCCATTCAAGACGAAGAATATGTAGCTAGGCCCAGTGCCTTTCGTTCAGCATCCAGGACTTCATTGAGACTCCTTGGCTCAGTAGGGCTATTAGGCATGAGCAAGAAGGTGGACTGCAATGGCAGATCCCTCACGACAATGCAAAGAACTCTTTCAGAGGCAGCTGATGGTTAGCTCTCGGTGACAATCCTGACATTGACATATGACATTCCCAAGTACTATTCATAGGTCAATGGACCGTATTCCAACATCCACTTCACACGGCAACAGCCACACCACGACGTTTATGGTTACATGTACCCTAAAGCCATTCCCATCCATGATATCGGTTCACACATGAGAAAGATTATCCCAGATAGGTGGCTGCATATAGTACCGGCACTCTCACAGTGACAATGGTCACATTACTCGCGTATCGCATGCACTTCCACAGGACTGGACTCAGATGGAGTGGTCATCAAAGTTATAGATGAAGAAGAAAACTGAAACAACCCAAAAGACAATAAGTCCCAAGGTCGCACAGAACAGTTAGACTTGGAGAGGAAAAGGTGAAAGAGCTGAGGCTACTCTGATCTTGTGGGGAAAAGACCAAGAGAACTAGACTGGAGTTCTCTGGCCGTTGCATTGGGGTTTATATACTACATGGGTGTGTACACCTATGTACGTCTAATCTACGATATAGGAGAGACATGTGCATAATGCATGGTGTGGTAGCATAGCCATAAAATGGAATAGAAGCGTGACATGAGGACCATATGAGGATGTGGTAGAATGGAACATAAGAAGCATGGCATGCGTGTAACACATGTAGAATGGAAACGAATACTATCCTGCACAGTGATGATGTGAAAAGGTGAAACCGTGCTAGATGTAAGAGGATCTTAGATCCAGTAGAAGTGAGTGTTTATTGTGCGAAAAGTTCTAAGTCCAAAAGATTAGATAAAGTGTTCACGATAGTTAGATGATTAGATCTGATGAGATCATGTGACGTGATAAGATAAGATAAAAAGATAAGATAAGGGAGAAAAATGTTAGACCTGTAACAAAAACCCAATAAGGTATTGTGGGTTGTTTAGACTGGATGGCTCACGGTGCCTTAGTAGGGACAGCGAGGAGCACTGGATCCCATTACATGATCACTTATGAACTATGGTCATGCAAGGAGGTTACACTCCAAATTAGGTTAAAGTTTACTTGCTTGGACACGTAGTTAGTAGTTACTATCAAGTAGTAGCACAAAGCTACAATGTGAACCTCCTGGAATGAGGATAAAAGCACCGACAAGAAAGGCAAAGGCCGAGACCCTCAGAAAGTATTCGGGGGATGAATTTCGAAGAAGCACATGCATTCTTCCATGACATAGAAGTTGCAGAGAACAAGAAGTCAGGAAAAGGATCTGCCTAAGTCACAAACCAGGGTGTGACAAAGGCCAGGTAGGATCAGACAATAAATTTTCTGTACTCACAGTAGATGAGATCTCGGCTGAGCCAGATCAAGAAGTTACACCTTCATCTTGTATTTCAAATTTGCTGACAGAGGGGCCTCTTCCTGAAAGGGTTGAGCTCGCCAGGGGTGTTACACCTGGGCTTAATTCCTCTAACAAAAATAACAAAAAAAATTGACGACAATGATTTTCAAAACCCTGAAGAAATATTTGTAAGAAGCTGCAAGACAGCTCACGAAATCCTCATGAACATTTGGGTAGCACCCTTATCACAAAAGAAAAATCTCATGAAAGTTGAGGTGCTCTTAGACAGTGGCGCCAATGCTATATTTGTTGACAGGTCTTGGGCTGAGAAAGTAAAACTCTCCTTGATCACATTATGAAACCTAATCCCTGTATTTAATGTTGATGGCACAAAGAATTCTGCCAGTCACATTACCCACACTGCAGATCTTATGATCAAATTCCAAGGACATTGGGAAAGAGTCATTGCCGAAGTAATGGACCTAGGCAAGAATGCTTTGATCCTCGGATATAGCTGGCTGAAGCGCCATAATCCTGAAATTGACTGGACCAAGGGAACTGTCAAGATGACACGTTGCCCGCAGCATTGTCACATGTTGCAGGAAAAGCCTATTTCGGTTAGACTTATCGAGAAAGAAGAGCAGGATCTCCAGTACCAAGTCCATGCCACAATCCACGCACTAGAAGCGCAAGCTGCAGCACCACCTAAAGAGAAAACCCCTGAGGAACTTGTTCCAAAGGAATATCATGAATATTTACATGTTGTTGACCAGGTGCATTGCTCAACCCAAAGGGAGCAATGCTGAAGGCAGAGCAACTACTTACAGAGACAATTGTAAGAGGGGAAAAAACTCTTGTATTATAGAGGTGCATAGGGCAGCCTTATATACATATAGAGATGGGAGATTATGTAAGTGTATCCTAGATAAGGATAAGATCTCCCATGTATCTATGTACTAGATAAGATATGAGATAGGAGTTGATTTAGCTGCTTAATGGCACTATGTTCAACACTCCCCCTCACTAAAAGCCAGGTAAGGCTTGTGAGTGGAAAATCACGCTTAAGAAGCAGCGGAGGTAAAAGAGAGTAGATCAGTAAAAAGTGAGACCTAGTTGAGCCCTGAATTTATTGAACTTTATGTGGCCGAGGTTCTTGGTGAACACATCAGCAGGGTTATTGTTTCCTTCAATAAAGAAAAGTTGCACCTTGCCTTCGGCAGTGACTTTGCATATGTAATGATAGCGGATGTCAATGTGCTTACTCCTACTCTCAGTGACTGGGTTTGATGCCATGAAGATGGAACTCTGATTGTCACCGCAGATGGGGACTGCTGAGAGTTTATACCCT
>JBBPSC010001132.1:0-11530 GCA_038093395.1 Baorangia bicolor | reverse complement strand
CTCCCCTTGTCCAAGACCTAGTAACCCTAGGCACCCTCGTGTCCAGACCCAGTACCCCTGGGCATCCCTGTCAGTCTCTTTGAAGACTCCCTCATCCTTGTACCTCGTTATCCTCGCAGCTCCCCAGATGTCGGTCTCTTCGTGAGCATTGCCTGTGGAGTATCCCTGTTGAACGAGGTCCTTCTGGTACGCTTCGCGTAACACTGAGCTCAATGGTGTGATCAAAAGATTGATGGGGAGGAAGTTGGGAGTGCATTGCTTCCGAGAAAACGTCAGCATAGTCTTTGCAGAAATTGGGGATGGAAACTTCCTTAGGTTTTTTGGTGATGTTGAGTTGGGTTGATATGGTGACCCTGTTGATATGTTCCCCTTCAGTTCCGTTCAAGGGAGGATACTCATGAGGAGACCACTCAACCCCTTGGGGATACCATTGGGTGAACAGAGTGGCGATTTCATGATCAGGATCAGGGTCAAACCAAATGGGGTAAAGGGATTCTTTAGGAGTGATGGGGTTGATGTTGAGAGTGAAGTGTTTCCAGTTGATCCGAGGATTCCATTTCTGAAGCCAGGACATCCCAAGTATAACCTGGGGACGACTAAGGTGGGTGACCATGAGTCTTTTGGTGTCAGAAAATGAGTTAGAATAGATGGGGACAAAGGCATTGTTTTTGATGGTCCCTTTTTGATTGGGGGTTCCATCAACATTATAGGCAATGATAGGGCTGGGGAGTGGCGAGGTCTTGAAGTTTCCTAGGGATAAAAGTTGAGGGTCAATGAAGTTTCTGGTTGCACTGGAGTCAATGAGGGCAGTGGTTTCGACAGTTTGGTTCTTTCCTTGTAGCGAGATGGGAAGACACAGAGTTCTGTCATTTTTTGGTGCTACAAGTACATGGTTCATTGTAAGGGAAGGAGATGTCGAGGTGGCTTCCCTTCTTAAAAATCCCATGCCTTCAGAATGCATTCTAGGGATACTGAAGCAATTTCTTTGGATGGTTCTTCATAGCAGGTCTTGAGAACAGCAAGGATTTCTCCTTTGTTCTTACCAGAGGTCTTGAGTGAGTTGACATATTTGTCAAGGTGAGAGTGAGGTGGGGTGGGGGTCTCTTCCTTGGGAGGAGAAGTCTCAGTGGTGTGAATGTTCTGGGGGCGATGAGGTGATTTCTGGGAGGTGGAAAACTGGGTGCAATTTGGAGCACTGTGGCCAGGTTTGCGGCAGCAGAAACAGAGCTTATCTCTGATGCATCTAGCCTGATCAGCGGGAGTGAGCTTAGTGATGGTAACGGCGTCAATGTCCATGACATTGGGGTCCTTTGTGGGGCAGGGAGAGGATGAGGGTTAAAGGTGACCCTTCCTAAGGGCAAGGATGCACATCTTCTGCATATGGAAGGTCTTGGCTTGTTCAATCCATTTGGAGAGCATGGTGGGGGGGGGGGGGTGGACATGGAGAGGATCATGCCAACAATGCATTTGTTACGGGTCTAACATTTTTCCCTTTCATCTTATCTTTTATCTTATCTTATCGCATCATGTGATCTTATCAGATCTAATCATCTAACTATCGTGAATGCTTATCTTATCTTTTGGACTTAGAACTTTTCATGCAATGGACACTCACTTCTACCAGATCTAAGATCCCCTTACGCCTAGCATGGTTTCACCCTTTCACATCATCACCATGCAGGCTAGTATTCTCTTCCATTCTACATGCATTGTACACATGCCATGCTTCTTATATTCCATTCTGCCACATCCTCATGTAGTCCTCATGTTATACTTCTATTCCATTCTATGGCTATGCTGACACACCATGCACTATGCACATGTTACTCCTATATTATAGATTAGACGTACACAGGTGTACACACCCATGTAGTATATAAGCTCGAATGCAATGGCCAGAGGACTCCAGTCTAGTTCTCCTGGTCTTTTCCCCACAAAGATCAGAGTAGCCTCATCAGCCTCCTCTCCACCTTTCCACAAGTTTAACTGTTTTAGTGCAACCTTGGGACTTCATGTCTTTTGGGTTGTTTCAGCGTTGGTCCAGTCCAATAGAGAACTGGTCAGTGAGAGTAACCTCATCAGTGATTCCTGCTTTGCAGGCAAGGTTTTGGAAATTGGTGATGTATTGCTGGAAACCATCATCTGTGGTTCCATCAGGAAGGTGAGTAGACTTCTGGGTGAGCTTGGTAAGGTTTAAGCACACAGTGGACTTGGTGTCAAATGGGTAGAAGGTGGTCTCGAAGTTGGAGGCAAAGTAATCGAAGGTCTTTTTGTTGTTGGGGGTGGCCAAATTGGCCATCTTGTCGTATCACATCTCGGCAAAGAAGGTGCCTCTTCCTGTGCTCATCTTGTTGAGGGTGGTCATGATCTTGTCACCATCGGTGGTGTACAGGGTGGCATTGAGGGTGAAGTAAGCCCTCATTGTTGACAACCTCAAATCTAATAAAGACTTGGGTTGAATCACACTAGAGAGCTTGGGTAGAATCAAGAAGATGGGGAAAACCAACAAGAACTTGACTAAAGTTCTCAGTGGTGCTTGTTCAGATTATATACCTACTGACTACGTTTAGGGCAGGTTCTTTAGGGTAGGCTAAATAGATACTTGTGTCAAGATTTAGAGGCAATGACATCAGCATGTGTCATAGCCTAGACCGTCTGTACTATGATGTCATAGATAAGAGATAAGGATCTGGCCCTATGAGTCAGAAAGAGTCCATGTGATTGGGTCTAGACCTTCTCACGGTCACGTGATTGAAAATGGTGGAAGTCACATGACTTGGAAAAAGAATAAGATAAGATAAGATAGTGTCATGTGATACATCATGTGACGTGTTTGCAACACTACCCCCCGTTTAGGAATTGACTTCCAGGCGATTCCAACAAACCGCTCTGGATTCTGTCAAGTTTATATAAGGTTTAAATAAAAAGTCAAAGTTTGCCTGAGCCATTTGCAGCTTTTGTGGGGCATTGGCATTCTTTGCGTAAAAGTCTGTTATGGCCCCTTTGGACCATGTGAGATTGGATTCGGGCTCCTACATCCTATCCTCTTCACTGTATCCTTTCCAGTGTATGAGGAACTCGAGATGCCATCCCTTGAGTCTAGAGTCCACTATGAAGTCAACTTCATATTCCTCCACGTTTTCATCCGTGACTAGCATTGGACTGGGTTTATCTGCTTGTTGGCCCGGCAGACGTGGCTTGTAGGGTTTAACCGGTGAGATGTTTATCACGGGGTGGATCTTCATTGATTGTGGGAGCATGAGCTCAACTGCATTCATTCCGATCATCTTCTTTACTTTATATGGTCCGAGCCAGTGTTCCATTAATTTATGAGATTGGCGAGTTTCTCGCAAGTTTAGATGCTCCATTGATAACCAAACTTGGTTGCCTTCTTTATAAATAGGAGCTTCCGAGTGCTTTTTCTCAGATTATGCCGTCATGCGCTTATGAGCGTTCTCGAGCGCCATTTTTGTTTTGTCCAGCGTGTTTTTCATCTGCTTGGCAAATTCGGTGGCTGCTGGGGCCTTGGATGCCAAGGGTTCGATTCCCATGTGCGGGGCATAGGAGCATGTAACTGAAAAGGGAGACTTGCCTGTTGCAGAATGAACCCTTGTGTTATAATTAAATTGTGCCAGCACAAGCCAGTCCGTCCATTCTCCTTGCTTCTCAGCCGTAAACAGCCTGAGATACTGCTGGAGATCCTGATTAACCTGTTCTGTCTGACCATCCGTTGAGGGTGGAATGTGGTTGACATGCAGAGATCTATCTTCAGCATCTTTCCCAGATCCTTCATGACCTGAGCTGAGAATTGTGGCCCTCTATCCAAAATGATAGACCGCAGGAGTCAGTGGACTTTCCACACATTATCTCGGTAAAGCTTTGCTGTTCCGAGAGACATAATTGTCTTGTGTGTGGGAATAAATATGACTTCCTTAGAGAAGCAGTCAACGACCACGAGGATCGAGTCAAATCCTTCACTTTTGGGTAAGTCCGTGATGAAATCTGCAGAAATGTCCTGCCAGGGACCTTCTGGGACAGGATTCAGTTGGAGTTTGCCTGCCAGAGGCACATTTGTCAGCTTCATCCAAGTGCATCTTTTGCATCATGATGTATAGTCCTTAATCTGCGAACACATGGTCTCCGAGAAGTAATATCGTGAGACCAGCTTGTGCGTCTTGTCCAACCCCCCATGACCTGCCAAGGTGGAGTTGTGGTACAACATAATAATGTCCTGGCGGAGCACATCATCTGCCGGTACATAAATCTTGCCATTAAACTTTGAGAGTCCATTTTCATCATTCTCAAAGCCTTGGTGAGTCATGTCCATTAATTTAGACTGTGTGTTCCTGACACATTTGAGAAGAGATTCTTCGAGTCCATGGACCAGCACCCTTTTCTCCATACTTCTCACACATTCTGTGGGAATCATTGTGACTCCTTTGTTATCGTGTTCTATTCCCACAGAATGGTCTTCTCTTCAGGACAAAGCGACAGCTTTTCCCATGGAAACACTGGGCTTCTTGACCAATTCATAGTTGAAACATGTGAGATATTGAGCCCAGTGAGCCTGACATCTATTCAGGTCCTGAGACTTCATGAAGTATTGGAGATTGGCATGATCTGTCCATATCTCGAATGGGAACTTTGTGCCTTCAAGGTAGTGGCGCCACTGTTCCAGTGCTTCTATGATGGCCAGCATCTCCTTGTTGGCGATCGGGTAATTCCTTTGCTCCAGTGACATACTGTGGGAGCTAAAGGCAACTGGATGCCAGATCCCTTTCTTTTCTATAGATAGCATGGCACCGGTTGCGAAGTCCAATGCGTTGCATTCGACCCTGAATTGACAATCATTATCAGGGTAGGCCAATACAGGCACCGTGGTAAAGCATTCTTTAAGCATGTCAAACACCTTCTGTTTGTGTTCTGACCACCGCCAAGGGTAATCTTTCTTTGTCAAATCATTCAGGGGTCTAGCCACCTGACTAAAGTCCTTGATGAACCTCCTATAGAAGTTCACTAAATCCATGAAGCTTCGAACACCTTTTACGTTCCTAGGCACCGGCTATTCCTTTATAGCCTGCACTTTGTCCTGCTCCATTTCGATTCCCTTGGGGGTAATGACCATTCCAAGAAATTCTACTTTGGGAACTCGGAAGAAGCATTTCTCCAGTTTAATAAATAAGTTGTGGTCCTTTAACCTACATAAGACTTCTTTAATGATCTTATCATGTTCTTCCATGTCGTCTGTTTTCGTAAATATAAGTATGTCATCTATGTAAACTATGACTACTTCCGGCATGTCAGCAAAGATGTTGTTCATCATTGCTTGGAATGTAGCCGGGGAATTGCATTGTCCAAAATACATAATGAGGGGTTCGTAAGCACCTTGGTGGCAGACAAAAGCAGCTTTCCACTCATTGCCTTCCTTAATGCGTACATTGTTATAACCCCATCGTAAGTCCATCTTTGTAAATAATTTAGCTCCTTTGAGTCTATCAATGAGCTGAGCAATGAGGGGAAGCGGATAATTATTTTTTATGGTATCCCCATTTAGGTAACGATAATCCTGTACCATTCGTTTCTTTTCGTCTTTCTTGGGAATAAAGAAAACTGGAGATGTTTGGGGAGATTTGGAAGGTCTGATGTAACCCTTCCGTAATTGGTCATCGACAAATGCCGATACCTCTTCTTGTTTGGTAACCAACATTGGATAGAGCTTGCCTTTGTGGGGTTTGAAATCTGCTTTGAGATCTATGGCATGATCCCATGGCTTCCATTCCAGCATGTGTTTGGACTCTTTTTTCCCAAACATGTCCAGCCATGCATGAAATTCCTTTGGAACCAGTTCCACAGGGGTCTTATCCAGTTTGTCTGTTGTCCAGAGTCAGCTAATCCATTTTAGTGTATGGTACATGTAAGGCATATTATTGAGTTCCTTTTCTTCTAAGGTCCTCAAAAAGACGGATCTATCCGAGAGAAGATAGTATGTTCTCGGGCAGCGTGTGAGTTTGACAGATCCGGTCTGCCAGTCGATCTTGGGGTTTCTACCCAGGTGGGTAACTTCCACTACTAGCTTTTCATGGTGACCTTGGTAGTCAATAATTAACTCTGCCATATGGGTGATATCTCTGGCTGAGTTCTTGGTTCCATCCACATTGTATACTGGGATCAGTCAGTCGAGTTTCATGATCCTGATGCCATTCATTTTGGCCCAGGTTGCATCAAGGAAAATACCGTTCGCACCGCTATCTAGTAGAGCATGCGTTACAGTCATCTTGTGTTTGGTTGTTGAGGCTGCAACCCCAACTTCCAAGTTGATCTCTTTCTTTGATTTAACGGATCTGATCAGGATCCGTTCAGAAGCTTCGTCAGATAAATATGACATAATATTTTTTTCTTTATTTTTCTTGACTGAATTAAGCCTGCAATCCTGTGCAGCAAGGTCAGACTCGATCTGACTCCCGGTCTCGGTGGTACATGTATCCAAATTGTCTATTGAAGAAGATTGGAAGAAGGCATCTTCTGTGTCTGTGTCCTCTATATCCAAAATACAAAAATGATTATTGAAATCCCATCCTGAAGCAGCAGCATGGGGGCTTGGTGACGAAGTAACAATGTCTGCAGGAGTTTCCCAAGAACTCAGGCAGACCACCCTTTTCCTGATGACTTCATTTCTGTCGTCTGCATGTCATAAAAGAATGCCTTCATTTCATCAAAGGTCATCCCCTTGACTGCTCATTCAGGGTTGGGCTTTGACTCTCCTGTCTTGGCCCTTTCTTTTCCCTTGTGAGAGCAGCTGCCCTCTTCCTCACTCTCGCTATCTCCTGCACTAGTAGTGCGGACACTGCGATACCTTGTGCACCTTCAGCTATGCCCGCCCCCAAGGAACTTACATTCCTTGCACTCCTTCTTGGGCTTGTCACAATCTTTTGCCAGATGAGGCCCATTGCTGTTACAGGTCTGCATTTTCCCCCTTCACATTTTACGTTTTATCTTATCTTATTGCATCACGTGATCCTTTAGGATCTAATTGTCTATCTTATCGTGAACGCTCACTTACAATTCATGGACTTAGAATCGTCTCGTGCAATAGCTGCTTAGTCAGCTTGGACACTCAACCCTTTTACACGGATCTACGATCCACTTACACTGTCATGGTATTCACATCTTCTTTTCATTACCGTGCCAGCTATTATTACATCATGCTTCTCTTCCATTTGATTAACATGCGCATCACACGTTGTATGCTTCTCTTCTCTTCCATTCTGCCACACAGTGTGTTGGCCTCATGTTATGCTTCTATGCTTCCATTCCATTCCCATACATGCGGACAAAACATTGTCATCGTAGATTAGATGTACACAGGTGTACACAAACCATGTAGTATATAAAGTCCCAATGCAACACCAGAGAACTCCAGTCTAGTTTTTCTGGTCTTTTCCTCTCAAAGGTCCCAGTTGGAGTACTCCCTATCCTTCATCTTTTCTCATATCATCTTAGCCTTTCTTCATGCAACCTTTGAGCTTATAGCTTTGAGAGTTGTTTCAATTGCAGTTAAAGCATTTGCCACGTTTACTCATGGCATCGATCTTCATTGGTTCTCCACGGCCACCATATGTCCTGGCACTGCTTGAGCTTTCTTTTCACGTGTTGTTATCCCAGGCGCGCCCCTGGTTGCTCTTGATGCGATAGTCGAAGGCTTCTTTGGCATTTCCTACTTTGCAAATAACCTTGACATATGCGTCCACCATATCTTGTCGGTCCTCATTTATGAAGATTCAGTGGATAATCTTCTCTTTTATGTTCTTTTCTAGAAGAAAACAGCCCATGGCGTCTCCACAGTTGCTGGTTTCATACAGAGACAACCATTTCGTAAGGAAGTCTTCTATCCATTGATCATTGGACTGGCAGAGTTTGAACAGTTTGTCAGCAGCTGTGTCAGCTAGATTGCCTGGGCGGAAATGAGCTGCCATCATTTCTGTCAGTTCTTCTTCGGTGGGCCATAAGGCCATGTGTGAAACAACCCAAAAAGCGTGAAGCTCAAAGGTTGCACTAAAACACTTAGACTTGAGAAGAGGAGGATAAGGAGACTACTCTGATCTTTGTGGGAAAAAGACCAAGAGAACTAGACTGGAGTTCTCTGGCCATCTATTGAGGGTTTATATACTACTACAAGGTTTGTCCATGTTTATGATGTATCTACGATATAGGAGTAACATGTGCATAGGGCATGGTGTGGCAGCATAGCCATAGAATGGAATAGAAGCATGACATGAGGACCACATGAGGATGTGGCAGAATGGAACATAAGAAGCATGGCATGCATACAACACATGTGGAATGGGAACGTAGCCTGCATGGTGAAGGTGTGAAAAGGTGAAACCATGCTAGGCATAAGGGGATCTTAGATCCATTAGAAGTGAGCGTCCATTGCATGAAAAGTTTCTAAGTCAAAAAGATTAGATAAAGTGTTCACAATAATTAGACGATTAGATCTGGGTAAGATCATGCGACGTGATAAGATAAGATCAAAAGATAAGATAAGGGAGAAAATGTTAGACCCATAACAGCGTGTTTTGGCATGTATTTTAGGAGTTGATTTCAGGCCCATGTACCCACTCTGTTCTTGTCCTTATGCTCTTTTGAGCCGATGTGTGTCCAACATGCGACACATTTATCCTTGGATGAAGAACATGTTTCTTCATTGATGGTAAGATAAACCGAAAGTTTCATCCACCATTCATCAAATTTATTGTACAACCCGTCGAAAAGTTCAGGATCCGGTACTACTTCTACCTTCTTTGTAATTTTAACCTCAGCATGCAGTCCAGCTGTTGCAAGATTAGCCGCATTTGCGGTGTCTCTGGCTGCCCTGAGATCCCTTTGCATGTCGGCCAGCTGCCTGTGCAGCTCATCGACAATTTGTGCAAGATCATCAGACATGTTGAATGGAGGTGGCACTGGTGGAGAGAGTGGGAAGGCGGTGAGGGGCTCATTGTCTTCTGACTGGATGAGGGGGGATGGGGACCGGCGTGCGAATGGGTTGAAGTGCAGGATGTCCTTGTTGTGTGGGACCGATTAAGTCGCTGCCTTGCCTATATCTTTGTTGGGCTAGATGAAATTCTAAAGCAGGTGTCCTGACTTCCTCTGCTTCTTCTCTTGTGACCTCAAGTTCTTCTAAGAATGTGGTTGGAAAATGTAAGTTACCTTGGACATAGTCGAGGAACCGGGGGTAAGCATAGCCGATGTCCAGGAGTGGGACAATCGGATCGTCATTTGGATCTGAAGAGAACCTAAGCGGAGGCTCAGGGGACTGCTCCTTTTTCCACTTGGGGAACATCCAGAAAAGTAAAAGTACTGAGGATCGTTATCACTCCAGGTACATGAATCTCGGATCTCAATTTCCAACGATTCCTTTGAAAGAGTAGGTATTACCTAAGCGTGTGGGCACAAGTCCGCTCTTGCATGCGCTTTGGTACTAGGTAACTTGTAAAAAGAATGTGCCTCATGTGGACACGGCGTATAGCCAAGAGAATCAAAGGGGTGTGTGGCGGTGTTTAAACATGTTTGACCCGCTTGAGGGTACCACTTCAAGCACCTTACAGGCTACTTGACTTTGCTGCCTCTAGTGGCAGGGACTATGTAAAAGCAAGGTGCTCAAGAGAGTGGGAGATGTTACGGGTCTAACATTTTTTCTCCCTTATCTTATCTATTGATCTTATCTTATCGCGTCACGTGATCTTATCAGATCTAATCATCTAACTATCGTGAACGCTTTATCTAATCTTTTGGACTTAGAACTTTTTGCACAATGGACGCTTACTTCTAACAGATCTAAGATCCACTTACGCCTAGCACGGTTTCACCTTTTCACTCATCACCATGCAGGCTATTCTTCGTTTCCATTCTACATGCGTTGAACGCATGCTATGCTTCTTATGTTCCATTCTGCCACATCCTCATGTGGTCCTCATGTCACGCTTCTTTTCCATTCTATGGCTATGTTTCCACAACATGCCCTATGCACATGTTCCCCTATATCGTAGATTAGACATACACAGGTGTACACAACCATGTAGTATATAAACCCCAATACAACGGCCAGAGAACTCTAGTCTAGTTCTCTTGGTCTTTTCCCCTTAAAGATCAGAGTAGTCTCCTCTCCTCTTCTTCACCTCCAAGTCTACGTGTTTTAGTGCAACCTTTGAGCATTACGCTTTTTGGGTTGTTTCAGGAGAAGAGGTAGGGTGTGGTAGGAGGTCTCCTTAAGCCTGGAGTCCGGCTGTATCCCCTTAACACTGGGGGTCACATGTTATGATGATGATAGTGTCCGAAGATGAGGTGTGATTCGAGGCAAGTGAAAACTAATAAAGACTTGGGTTGAATCACACTAGAGAGCTTGGGTAGAATCAAGAAGATGGGGAAAACCAACAAGAACTTGACTAAAGTTCTCGGTGGTGCTTGTTCAGATTATATACCTACTGACTACGTTTAGGGCAGGTTCTTTAGGGTAGGCTAAATAGATACTTGTGTCAAGATTTAGAGGCAATGACATCAGCATGTGTCATAGCCTAGACCGTCTGTACTATGATGTCATAGATAAGAGATAAGGATCTGGCCCTATGAGTCAGAAAGAGTCCATGTGATTGGGTCTAGACCTTCTCACGGTCACGTGATTGAAAATGGTAGAAGTCACGTGACTTGGAAAAAGAAAATGATAAGATAAGATAGTGTCACATGATACGTCATGTGACGTGTTTGCAACACTCATGGCTTTGATCCATTGGGGGGCATCGTCAGATTGGCCAGAAAAATCAGCTGGAAGGGCAGCCTTAAGCTTGGGGGTTCTGGTGGACATGGTTGGTGAGGTGGGACGAGGTGGGGATGCTGGGGGTGCAGATGCTCTGGGTGGGGATGCTAGTGGTGTCGACAACCTGGGTGGTCCAAGGACTCAATGTTGTCTGTGGCTAGGAGGGGCAGAGATCTCTGGAGAGGCAAGGTTTTCTATGTCAGGGATTTCAACATCGCTGTCTTCGTTGTTGCTGCAGTATAACCCAAAGCAACTCGTGGTGACTGTGGTAAAGGTCCTTCACCTGAGGAGGTGGGAGATAAGTGTTCATGATAGTTAGACGATTAGATCTGATAAGATCACGTGATGTGATAAGATAAGATAAAAAGATAAGATAAAAAGGAAAATATTAGACCTATAACACTATCCTTGATTCCCATCCTGATTTCTTAGTCACCTCCAATTCTTGGCCAGTATTTTTGTACAAAGGTGAAAAGTATAATTAGTGTAAATAAGGGCCTGGCTTGACTGGGCCTGGGCCTGGAAGAATCTCAGGCCAGGCCCTGAATATGGGCCTGGGCCTA
Organism: Baorangia bicolor; assembly: GCA_038093395.1. Classification (NCBI taxonomy): domain Eukaryota; kingdom Fungi; phylum Basidiomycota; class Agaricomycetes; order Boletales; family Boletaceae; genus Baorangia; species Baorangia bicolor. The sequence goes on along the minus strand of JBBPSC010001132.1, from coordinate 157 downwards.
CCATAGGGAAACATGCAAATGATCATTTTGACCATTTATAGCCTGAGAACTCTTGCAATTGTGCCTCTATAGTTGATTCATCTAAAAGGTCCAAAATCCAGCTCAAATCATCTATTTCCTTTTAACAAGTATAATTAGTATTTAAAATATCAGCAAA
>JBBPSC010001131.1:0-11536 GCA_038093395.1 Baorangia bicolor | reverse complement strand
ACACGCAGCAACACTGCACTTGCCTTTTTTGTTTGTGGTGTCGGACTACCGTGATCGACAGTGTTTACGGAGCGTCCACGATCGTGAATGTCGAAACTTTTCAAATGGATCGATGATCCACAACAGGAATCAGGATGTCTTACGACTTCTCACGGATACTGGCAGGTATTGTATCAGGCAGTCACGGAATGGCACCACGGTTATACAAGGTGTGTGCTAAAGACCTAGGTACTTCTCGCCTTCACTCGGATCCCATTCAGACGATCTCAGACTTGGCGATCTTCGCTTTTAGCGTACCACGTATATCCAGATTCCCCGACAGTGCACGACAATTCACGAGTTCTACTCCTACTGTGTACGCTGGTGCAGAATGAACTGATCCGGGAGCTTGAGACAGAAACAAGGGGAACCTGGATGATCGTATCATCGCAGTATTATACTCCCGAACACTTCGAGGTGTGGAGATATCTGGAATCTTGATTTCGGCATTGACTCTGTTCTTTGTATGATGGGAGGTCAAATTGAGGATAAGGACAAACAGTGCACAAACGCCACAATCCGTGAGTGGCCTCATTGGTTCGGCTGTAGTACGCGGTGTGCCAGTATGCGATTCGCACGATGGCGATATGGGCAAGGTATTTGAGGTGCTCACCCTTACTACGCCTTCTGATCTCTCCCAACCACTCGTTTTTGTCGGTCATGAACTCTTCGCATTCTTGGAGCGGATGGCTGGTTGAAGGCTTGTCCTAGGGAATAGCGCCGGTTCGAAGGGAGACATGCGAATATCATATTTTTGCTTCCCAGACTTTGACACTTGCCATTACTAATGCTCAAAAGGAACGGGCTCCCGTGACAGACTCATGAATTTCTGGATAACGTCCTGTGGCAACACTATTTAAAGGGATTTGAACATTTTCGTCTGTGGGGAATCTCTTGAGCAGAGTCACCATGTGCGCGAATAACCAAGGTCAAGTCGCGGGCAGCTGCAATTGCGCGTCCCACCCGTTCGACAGCACTGAAAATCATCCAGAGGTCCTCTCAAACGCACCCAAAGGTTCGATTCCCCATTTGCTCACAAGACGAGAGACAATCGCTGACCGACTTTCAGTCCTATTTCAGAAGCTGGGTATCCTTGACCGACTGCTGACGCCGCTCATCCTCATATTCATGGTCGTTGGTGTGCTCATCGGCGAGTTCGTACCTGGTGTGCAGCCTGCGTTCGACACGGTCCAATTCGATAGCGTTTCCGTTCGTGAGCGTCCCGTCCACTTCCTACGAGTAAGAAAGGCGTGACCGACCAAACATTGTCTCTCTCAGCCATCGCGGTCGGACTCATCGTCATGATGTGGCCCATCCTCACCAAAGTCCGCTACGAAGCGCTCGGTCGTATTTTGCTGTCCAAAAAACTCTGGGTACATATGGGCATCAGCTTCGTCCTGAATTGGATTGTCGGTCCGCTCGTGATGCTCGGATTGGCGTGGGCAACGCTTCCGGATCTCCCAACGTACCGTACCGGCGTCATCATGGTTGGGATCGCGCGATGTATTGCCATGGTCATGGTGTGGAACCAACTGGCCGGTGGGGACGGCGAGTATTGCGCTCTTCTCGTCGTCGCGAATTCGGTGTTGCAAATCATACTCTACTCGCCATACGCAGTGCTCTTCATCGACGTGATTGGCTCGAGCCAGTCGTTGCACCTCCAGTATGGCGCAGTGGCGATCTCGGTATTGATTGTACGTCGGTGTTGATGTCGTCGATGGGTGTACGTCCTGATGACGGGCTTGCAGTACTTGGGAATCCCACTGGTGGCAGGGGTGATCACTCGGTTCACTGTCATGCGCCTCACGTCAAAACAGTTTCTTCAAGACGTATTCTTGCCCCGATTCTCCCCGCTGGCACTACTGGGTCTTTTGTACACCATCGTCGTCATGTTTGCCTACCAAGGACACCACATCGTACACAACCTCGGTCCTGTCTTCCGTGTCTTTGTCCCGATGATACTCTACTTTGTCGTCATGTGGACATCTGCGTTCAGCTTTGTTTACTATCTCTCCCGGAAAGAAGCTCGGCGCAGAAAATTGGCGAACGCGACCTTTGCGTATGAGGTGGCGGTCGTACAAGCGTTTACAGCTGGAAGTAACAACTTTGTAAGTGCGCTTGTGGTGCATCTGAACGGTTGTTGATCTTTGTTTTTGACCAGGAATTGGCGATTGCCGTGGCGATTGCAGTATACGGCGTTGGCTCTGATCAAGCGCTGGCAGCGACCATTGGACCGTTGGTGGAAGTGCCGGTGTTACTTGCGTTGACGTGGGTTGCGCAGTTTCTTCGGACGCGGCTGGAGTGGGGTGGAGATCGCGGTCGTGATCAGACGATGCCGGTGGACAAGGAAAAGGGTGATATCCCGGAGACGAAGACTGGGTAGAAAGGGCATGAGTTTGAAAGTGGTGCTGAGGTGCTGAGGACGGCTCGCGCAGACCTTAAGGAGCATAGGCAACATCCTCCACATGTTGACGCTAACGCTCCGATGGTAGTTGGTGCGTCGTCGACCATTGTTCGGCAGAACGTCCGGATGGAGGTATGCTCCACCAAGGTCATCGATATTGTTGCTTCTTGTTGCACGCAAGGTCCAAGAATGAAGGATGTCCAAAGGGGAATTGAGGAGGTACTTTTCCTCATCAACGGTCAAAGAAGAGCGAGAGTCGCTATGCAAATATGCTATGCAGTGAGCATTCATAAAGAGACCACAGGATGATGATCGTAGGGGAAACCCTCACCTCGTAATCGGCAAAAAAAACGAAATCTCGTGTAAATTCGAATCCTGGGTTTGTTATGAATGGCGTTCTGAAAATCGAGCTTCGTGACGAGGCGCATTTCCGCCAGGTGAACACTGATGGCAAAAGGATCCAACATCAAACAAAAAAAATTGTCGAGTGCATAAACACCCTCTTCGGTCGATAACCCAACTCTGATTTACAGTCACAATCCTCAGTTGATCCAACCTCGGTTTCAAGAAGAATGATGGAATTCCACCCAACATGTTTGCCGAGAATCGATGCAGTCATCCGCAGTCACTCAGAGGTATTATAGCGTGTCTTATAATAGCACCGATAATCGATACTGCAAGACAATTCTACAGACGCTGTGGATAGACTTTCGACCGAATAAAGTGTTCGACAACCTCCGATCAATAATATTCAATACCCAGCCCAAGACTTAAGCACCGAGGTCGACGGGGGAGCAGCCAATGTTGATGAGGCCATTCTGTTACCACCTATTAGCTCACGGGAGGAAGAAAAAAAGAAAACAACTTACGAAGGTGTTCCCAGTGCAGCAGACAGGCTGTTGCTTGCACTGTGCACCAGAGCCGGTACCGACGATGGTCAGGGGAGAGCAGCCAAGGCCGACTTGCCCAGTGACACCAGCGAGGACGCCAGCAAAGCCAAACAGGCCGAGCACGTTGCTAACATCATTGGCCTAGAAACAAACTGGTATTAGCTGCACAAACGGTGCGTCGATGTATAAGCACACCTGCTGGACGCTGTTGCAGCAGTTAATCGCACCAGTGTTGCACTGGTCGCGCACAGCGAGGGGAGCAGGGCCAGCAACTGCGAGAGCAGCAAGGGAGGCAACAGCGAAGAGACGAGCGAACATTTTGATGGTAGAAAGTGAGCTAGGAGGGATGTGGTTTAACGAGTGTGGGTGTTCAGCTGAATGCAGAAGTGGTTTGTGATGGAGAGGATGAGAGCGACTGGGCTGTCTTTATAGGTTTTCGCTAACCTCTGCAGGGCCAGTCAACGTATCCGCGATGTCATTTTTTTTTCTTGTTGTCAAATGTTTTTGCTGGTCTGGAACGCAGCGCGATGGGTCCAGTCCTAGGGGTGAGGCAAAGTGCCGTTAACGTCTAGTCACGGAGGTCATTATTCTTACCAAATTCAGCGCTTTCGCGACGTACCGAAAGCGCGTGTAAGTATGTACAGCATACTATTTACTCAACTTTGAATGATGGACTTCGGCCCGGATCAGGGTATAGATACTGTGGGGGCTCATGCAGCATGCACGGAATTGGATGCGGCTGGGGCACTTCGCTGGGGACTGAATACTCCCCAACTTAGTCAGCGTCCGTTCAGTAGCCTCCGAGCTAGTTTCCACCGACAAGTCAGCGCTGGTCTGTCCAACCACACCGTACAATGCTGGCTACTTCACGCCATGAGCATCAACTTTCCTAGGTAAGCCCAAAGTCAACGGCTGTCCCCTTTCACGAGGCGTGGAATTCAAACTCTCACTTGTGTTTCGCGCTACACAGTACCTCGTCGATACGTGTCCTGCTCACCGTCTGGCCATTAGCTGGCCCCACTGGCAGGAAATTACAATGTTGAACGTTGAACTCCTTCCGCTTGACTGTGCCACGTGATATCGCACTGACTTCAATTGTGAATGTGATTCCTAGGTACATATCTGCCTGTCAATGGGAGAAAGGCGCAGCTGGAATTCGAAGTCGGCATATTGGATACCCCGATGAAATCTCTTGAACCGTTTGTGGGTTGTTTTTTCTATCGATGGCTCTGCGTTTTACCTGATCTGCTGGCTGGTATTACCGCGCTTTCAAGTTATTTTTTGCAGCCCGGACCAATATGTGTCGAGGGCTGGAAGCTGCGATTCTCAGCGGAGCTACGTCGCCAATCGCTATACAAGCAGAGTGGAAGAGAGTTGCTAAGTGTGTAAGCCAGCAGTGCCAGCACACACGTCCGTGCCAGCTCATGGTAACACGGCCACGGTTTCACAGAAACGGACCAACGGTACAGGAACTGGAAGGATTTTCTCTCATCTTGGGCAGGCTGTGAGCAATTCTATGAAGGCAACTCCCATTCGGTCTGCGGGAAAAACAACGGTCTGTCAAGGTTCCCACGATCGATGGCCGGGACGGAACGTATAAAGTGGCCAACACCTGATCTATACCTGACTTCCCGACATTCGTCCGCATCATCACCCTCATAAGCCACCAGTCGCTTCTCAAAGTTCTCGAAGGAATATGTGGACCCCACCGATCCCAACACCACCTCTCGCGCGGGATAGATGTTCGCCGGAGAGCACATCAATACCTCTGAGGACCGCGCTGCCCTACACGTTCCCCTGCGTAACTTCAATGACTTCCAGTTCTTGGAGAGCGGTGTCGAGGAAGTTGCGTATGTGCTCGCCCATATCAAGGAGTTCTCCGAAGTGGTGCCTGGAAAGGTTACACTTGGGAAAACCATCAACACCATCGTCGACATCAGTTCGGTGGTTCTGACCTGGGTCCTGTCATGGTAACCGAGACGCTCAAGCCTTACGCGAAACAAGACCTCACTGCCCACTTCGTGTCCAACATTGGCTAGTCAGCAAAATAAAGAAATTCGAATCCTGGGTTTTTTTATGAATGGCGTTCTGAAAATCAAACCTCCGGCACGGATTATTTTTAAGTCCCTGCCCTCCTCCCATAGCTCAGGTCCAAGTAAACGAGCTCTCACCCATCTGTCATAGTAAGCACCCCAGAGCCCCTGAGATCGCGGACGACCTCGAAAACGACCGTCGTTCCAGTGAGTACTAAAGTAGAAGTCGGAGTTACGATGTAATGCGAAAGAAAGCACCAAGCACCTCGATCGATACTTCCTCGATGGGCGAGTAGAGGTAAAGAATAAACGTGTTCTGGCGCATGGTCAGACCACGCCAATGGGCGTCCTAGGGATTTCTGTGTACCCCCGCGTGTCGAACCTAAAATGGAGCACCCGGAGCGACCTGCATCGTTTCAGCAACTGCACGAATCCCCCGGGCGTGATCCCCACGGATGGCACCTGGTCCTCGCCGACCTCAAGCGTTTCTAACCAGGGCCTTATTGTGGATGTCGGATTCGCTTACCATAGCGTCCCGGGGAGGCAGTGAACTTACACCGTCTTTAAATCTTCCTGATATCAACCATAGACCGAGTCCGAGCAGGGTAAACATACTTGCTGCATGGAGGGATTTATTCACCCGGCAGTGTACGTGCGGCGCTTCGCCGCGAACTGCCTACAAGTGAAGTTATCAGCAATCATCTCACCATCGATGAGAGCCCGAAGGTGGATGCACGAGCAAGAGTTGCTGACCTGTTGGCTCCACAGCGACCTGAGATAGTCTATCATTGAGTGGTCGATATGCAGACATGGACTCTCTATCCACCCTATCCTGTGTCTAGCCTTCGAATAGAATTGCCGTTCCAAAAGATAAGGCGTAGTGATACATTCAACTATACCTTGTGTATTGCCACAGAGAGATGGTCCAGGTCTAAAATATGGGTACGGACTCGGATCCGATAGATGGTGTCGCCATGTTGCAAAATCATGAATTCCGTCTATCGACGGCTTGTCCGATCATCATAGACCACCAGTCGATACATGAATTCCGGGATTGCCAAATTGGGGCGTGATTCCCTTGTTAGGCGACCCAGTTCATACTCAGTTGGTGGCAAATAGAGCCAAACTATACACCCAAATCGCTACGAGGGTTCCTCATCATCGTCGCCGACAGCGTCAACGCCTCCAGATCAAGACTACCGGAAAAGTACGTCTCATCCCCATGCTCGCACGGAATATGTATCATCCATCCATACCATGGCTTCAATGCTCCAGAGTCTGCTGGCGATGGATGCCATGTAGTAGTTGTGGATGTGCATCCTGATGACCGATGTGATGTAGATGGGCCTTCAAGAATTCCAAGTCGTTGGGCGCCATCTCCCTACTGAATCAGACCCCACACCCAAAATCTATCGCATGCGCATCTTTGCGCCCAATGAAGTCGTCGCCAAGTCGCGGTTCTGGTATTTCCTCAGGTACGTCCCTCTAGCAATATATTCACCTTGTGCTCACTCTCAATCTGCGCTTCAACCAGACAATTGAAAAAGGTCAAGAAAGCGAGCGGTGAAATCATTGGTGTCAACGTTGTGTGTATCCCTTGCAGCCGTTCAAGTGGCAGGCGGAATGGGATTGCTGACGGGTCTCCGAACCCTACGCACGCCTTGATACGCGTGTGCTTTTATTTTTATTTCTAGATCCACGAAAAGAAACCGTTGAAAGTCAAGAACTTTGGCATCTGGTTGCGTTACGATTCCCGTTCGGGCACGCACAACATGTACAAGGAGTTCCGCGAGCTCTCGCGCGCGGATGCCGTCAAGGCGCTGTACCAGGATATGGCTGCTAGACACCGTGCTCGTTTCCGGTCTATCCACGTACGTCTTTCCTTTGACCTTGTCGTTAACATGACACGCACCTGGAATCCGTGGGCTCACGTGGGCGATGAACAGATTCTCCGTGTCGTCGAGCTCGGAAAGTCGGACGATGTTCGTCGTCCCTACATCAAGCAGCTCCTCGTTCCCGGACTCAAGTTCCCTCTCCCGCATCGCGTTGGGAAAGCAAAATCGACCTTTGTCGCGCACCGCCCCAGCACGTTCTGATCGCAGAGAGTCTCAGGGGTGGTTGCTTTTTCGGTGCCCCGCGAGCGATCGGGTATTTTTACTGCGGACAATGTAGTCGCTGTACATACACATCCTTATCGTCAGACGCTATGTCTATGCAACAACAAGTCACATGCGTGTACGCAAGCACTATACTTCATCGTCTCAACTTTGTCCCAGCTTTGTCCTATGAAGGTGACTAGAAGTCTAGAATTCTCTAGATAAATTATGCTTCACTGGCAATCTTGTCCACCCTTCAAGGAATTAAACACTTTCTCCTTTTCTCCTCCTCGATCTGGATCGACCGTTACACGCAGGTGACTTCCTCTACGACTAGCTTATGCAGTAGTTGCCAAGGTCTCATCTTATCGCGCACCGTGCTTGACCTTTGCACGCTCATAACGGGACCAGGGTGCATACGTAATTTTAAACGGAATGAACCGGTCAGTCTTCGCCCGGGTGCCACCAAAAGGCTTGCCCTCCATGTATTAATGGTCGGTGATAGCAATGTTTAACTAACCCAACTCCACATCGTGACTGTACAACAGTGGACTTGTGCCATGATGAGCATCCGGGAACGTTGAACGTTGGTAAGGGTATCAGTCAATATCGTTATCGCTTCTGCCAAGTATGATCATATTATACATAATAGAGTTTTACTATGCGGGACACTTCCCATTGGCAGGCGTAACCCTTCCTCGCCCCATCCCATTTGCATGTAGCAGGCGAGAGTGATGTCTGTTGTCGCAGTGGAATCGTATCTGCAGATATCAGAGGTGAGTTCGTCTCCGCACTGGAGTTTGTCCATCTCTGATCCCTAATCCTAATTTCTATAGTGTGGTATCGGTAAGAGGCCCCCAGAATCTGTCCAAGCGCTAGCTTAAAAGGTTGTGGGCTGATGCTCATAGTCGCCGCTGCAACGCTGCTGGTAGGACAAATATTGCCACGTCTCTAAATCTTCACTGACTGGTTGTGTTCCAGGCTTTCGACTACTGCCTCACGTTCGGACAAGAAGTAAGTCAACAGTGTTACTCAGTTGGGTTTCGTGGCAGACTTGAACTTCACCAAGGTCGAATGGCTGTATGGCACTACGTGGACACCAGCAAGAATCCACTTTGCAAGTTTGCGTTATCTGCCTTTTGTTGCAATTGCAATGGCGATCCCTAGTATGTCGACACGTTTTTTTCGATGTGGTTGATGGATTCGAAGATCCGTCCTTTTAGCGTCCCGTGTCCGACCTCCATCGGGAACGAGCTATGTAAGGCCACTATTCGTATCCCTCGATTACTAGGTTTACCTAGGGATTTAGTGTGGTCCCCTTGGAATGGGAACAAACGGTCAGCCCTCTGCTCATCTCGACAAACACCGTTTGACATTATCTTCTAGTGGTGTACTACTTGTGCACAGTCCTTGCAGAAGGTGAGAAGATAATATCCTGGCATAATAGAGAACATGATCGGAACTCTTGAGAAATATAGCGGTGCTTATCGTGCGGACATACGCGTTCTGGAAGCGCGACAAGAAAATTCTTATAGGAATGTGTACATTTGGAGTAGTACGTGCTTCCACACACGCGTGTCTTCGACTTTGGTTGACATTGCTCCAAGGTGTGTATGCTGTTCGCCATCGTTGCTTCAGAGACCATTGCCTCGCAACCTACCAACTGTACATCCCATCTCGGCACATCTATCCACTGGTCCTCGCTTAATCTACTTCATAGCGGTTTACAAGGCTCTCAATTGCCTCGGCGTGGAAAGTACAGTAGCTACAGCGATTCAATACATGTGTCTGATACTCTATGAGATGGGTAAGCTTTCGATGCTTCCAATCCGATGCAAGATGTTCACCCCTTCAGGTATGCTGGGCTTGAACTGGATAGCATTCCGGAGGATGAAACGACAAAATCCTCCCGGTCGATTAATCACGACTCTATATCGTGATGGTGTTATGTACGTGGCAGCTATCCTGGGTAAGCGTTGTCCATGCTGCTTCCTCGTCTGTAGTTTTGACAACTTGAAAGTTTTTTCTGTGATCAATGCTATTGTTACGCTGGCCGCGCCTGTGAGTACATCGCATCCGGTTTATGAACCTACTGTGCCGAGTAATCCACGAAACGCAGATCCAATACACTGATATCCTTAATTCGTTGGTCTCTTCTTCACGAAACAGTGAACCTTGGCTTGCTGACCAGTCTTTCGCAGTCCTCAAATGGTCATGCACAGCATTCTCGCCTCTCGCATTTTCTTTAATCTCAGGGAGACAGGTCGACGAGAGCAAATAAACACACTTCCAATCACCCTCACGGAGTTTCATGCGACACCTCAAGGGTCTAGTGGGTTCAGTAGCGCTTTGGGGAGCTCGAGCTCCAGTAGCGGGATTGATCCTGCTAAAACGATCGATATGCCACGAGTGATAGACATCACCAGTGAACCAGTGGTCCAGCCTGAGGGTTAAACTGCGCCATATATGTTACACGTTTTTTGTTGTATTTCTTCACGCTGGTTCCTCGTATCTCGTGAACTTGGACAAAAAAGCATCGATACCAAAACAAAAGAAAAGCGTCGCTCAGAATACGTAGGGCCCGCCGCCTACCTCTGATACTCCCAGTTTAGCTTGAACACCCTGGAAATACTTTTCACAGCCGGTTGCGCCTGCACCGATTACAGGCCAACATTTCACAACCTTGGCAACGCTAAAGAACACCAAACGAAGATGGATGAGCCCATCGACGTTCAGGCCACACAACTCAAAGTATCACTTACGAAGAGATACAATGGTAATTCGTGTCCACAACTCTGACAGTTTCCGCCACCGTGTCGGTAGCGCCACTGCGTATGATCACACTCGTGGTCTACCCTCAGTCTGTCCATCATTTCGCGAACCATGCGTTGTCGCACGGTGTCGATATTGAGTGCGGACTTGGGCCAACGCGCTTGTCCAGAGGATGATGCCGATGCCGATGCCGATGCCGATGCCGATGCCGATGTGGATGTGGATGCAGATGCGGATGCGGGGGTGGATGCGGGGGTGGCCGTGTTCGTGGGCGGTCTCGGGGGCACGGTTGGAGTCGAGGCGGTGTTTTCCCGCCGTCGCCATGTCAGCGCTGCGTGTGCGGTCGAGTTTGAGGACGTTGATGCGCCGACTGCTGGTGTGCGTGCAGGGATAGGTTGGGGACGCGGGAGTTGTACGACTGGTACCCGCACAGGAGCTACAGGTGGTGCTGGTGCTGCTGCAGCAGCAACAGCGGGCCTCTGTGCTGGACCTGGTACGGGTGGAGGAGGTCTTGCAGCCGGCATAACCACCTGCGCGCGGTTCGCCTGCGCATTCTGAACTGGAACATTAGGGTAGCGCACCACAGGGACGGGAACGGGAACGGGAACGGGACGTGCCCGCTGCACAGGTACGTCGCGTTGTGCACCCCGTTCCCGCACCCCAAGCTGCGCGTCCACCCTTTCCTCTGCAACCGCCAACAACCGCCGTTCGTCCCACTGCGGACACGGACACGTCTTCCACCGCTCACGACAGAGGTAACAAAATTCGGTTCGGCATCGACACGTCATGTGGAAACAGCCTAGGTTGAGCTCGATCATTTGTGAACACCCTGGGCAGCGCGCCCAACCAGAGGCGCGGGCGTGCTCGAGGACTTGGGCCGCGTCTGCATCGGGACGACAGACGTGTGCCCAATCAGTGTACTGCTCGCGACACTTGCCACATGTCCGCCTTCCACACCCCGGTGCAGGACAGGTATACACTTTACTGGTGAAAACGCCTTCCGAGAGGGATCCCAAGAACAGGCTGCATGTAGGAGATGAACAATAGACGCGTTTGAGGGTGCCAAACTCGAGCTGCTTTTGCTGGAACGTCGTGACGAGTGGTTGTGGGAGGTGGGGTTGTACCTGAATAAAGGGAATGTTCTGCCTGCAGCAACGAGGAGGATAGAGCGTTTCATCTTTGGTGGCAGACTGGAACAGATCCGTGACGCAGCCAATGTCATAGTAGTGACCACAGGGTGCTCGGATTTCCGCGCCACGGATTGGATCTTGGCAGATCACACAGTCATGGCCAGTTAGACTG
>JBBPSC010001130.1:0-11539 GCA_038093395.1 Baorangia bicolor | reverse complement strand
GTATGCTTTCATGACAGGGAGCCACCTAAAATCACGGTCGAAAGAAATGAGACAAGGAGAATGGAGAACAATACCCTTACTTGTTCCAGCTAGCGTAGTACGACCTCACGGGTGTCGATCGGTTCTCAAAGACCTGGACGGGGAGCGACTTAGAAGCGGACGAAGAGGTGGGAAGATTATCATACGTTGAGAGCCTTCTGGCTTGCTACGACTATGCTGAGACCAGGTGGAGTGCCAAGACCCTTCTGGCTGGCTGTTAGAACGACGTCGATGCCCCAGGCATCCATCTGGATCTCCTCGCTCGCAACGGAACAGACAGCATCGACCACAACCTGGAGGTGATAGGTGGACTCGTAGTCTCCGAGCAATAGGTGTCACGCACCAGCGTCTCTGGCGACACACTGTGGACTAGCTCTGCGACGGCTTTGATATTCGAGAGGACAGCTGTCATCCATGTCAATGACGCGACGACGGAGAGATCACAAGGCAACGTACCTGTTGAGGTGTCCACGTGCGTGATGGTGATGAGTTTGTATTTTTTCTGCTTGAGAGCGGCTTCGATGTCAGACTGCTTGACCGTCCCACCGACTTCAGACTTGAGCTGGTCGACCTTTGCCCCATACGCCTGCAAGCTAAGGACGCCAAGGTCATTGTTGCGCTGGGAACCCTGAGTATGGCAAGACCAACCAGTCGACGAATCCCTCTGCAAAGTAGCCGCAGTTCAACACGAGGACGTCCTCGTCCGGTTCGACGAGGTTAGACGACACCTGTGGGCAAGGTCAAGCCAACGACGAGAAAGGGCGATGGAGCGCGAACCTGATCCCAACCCAAGGTACCTGAGCCCGCAACCAAGAAAGGTTGAGCATCTTTTGAATACAAGATGTCCCTAGACCGTCATCAGGGCGTGAACGAGCATGAGCATGGACGCTGCAAAGATAGCAGACCTGGTCATGCGGATGCAGTCTCCAAAGACGGAGGCGAAATCGAGGGACATGTGGGACATGGACGGGTGGGCATTTGCATAGAGGACCTAGAGGCGCGGGATGAGGCAAGAGGGCGACGCGGAGGTGTGAACAGACCTCATCGGTGACTTCGATCGGGCCGGGGATGCTGGGGTGTGTATGGGGAGCTGTGCGGGATGGGATGTGGAGAGACTTACAGGAGCAGCCTTTGGTGGATGAGGGCAGGATACGGTCAGAGAGAGAATGGAGAGACGCACTTGTGTGGGTCCTGGACGAACTTGGGCATGTTTTGGATGTGAATACGACGGACGAGGGAGAGAGATCTGAAGAGAGCTTGCATGAATTCGTACACGAGTTTACTTTCTCCTAATGTAAAGTCGGTATCGGCGCTCCGCAGCGGAACTAGCGACCAGCAATGATCCGCGTGCCCTCGCCATCAACTACCCCATTCGTCTGCCCTACTCCCGTTAATCCCGCAACCGTCTTCTGCATCTCTGTCCACTCTGTCTCCCTCGGGAGTGCCATGTCCCCAATATCATACACGTACAACTTCCCGTCGCTCCCCCCAAGCGCCGCCCGTCGTCCGTCTTTCCGGTCCCACTCCACCTTGTTAATCGCCCGTCCAGACCCAACGTTCGTAGACACCACGGGCACCTGCATATCCACTCAGCCCCGAACAGCACCGCCAAGCCAGTCCGCGACCCACCTCCGTATCCGTGTTTAGATTCCACAAGTCAAACTTGCCCGATCCGTCCACTGTCCCAAACAGGGCTGGGTGTGTGGGGTGCCACTTCACATCGTAAACATAATCATCCGCCTCGTCGAACGAATAGATGGGTGGAATCGCATGCGCAGCGGTCGACGGCTTCGCAAGACTCTTGGCGCGCCATAGCTTCACCGTCCAGTCCACGCTAGCAGTGAGGAACAGATCAGAAAAGTCAACCGGTCCCACCAGTGGGTGGAAATGCAAGCCCATAACTGGCCCAGCATGTCCTTTGTAGATGTCATATTGATTCAGTCCTGCTTTCGACCCAGCGCGGTCATATCGATTCGCCTGATAAACATTCCCCTCTTCAGTACCCACCCAAAATGTCGTCGTTTCGTTGTCTGGAAAGTCGAGCCTAGTGACTGCCACCTCCCCCGTCTTGTTGTGCCCAGCATGAACCAGCTCTAACGTTTCCTGCATAATTAATCTCAAATTTCCGTCCTGCAAAACAAAAACAAAATACCAGTACCTGGGGCTGCGCAAGCATATCAACAAGCCACGAGCAGACAGTCCCATCCGTACTGCTCGTGATAAGGTTGTGTGCATTCTGTGTACCGACCATCTGCATCGCATAGACAGGGTGAGTATGCCCAGCCGCAGACAATGGCGTCTTTAGCACTGGCAAATGCTTTGATCGCGTGTCCCAGAGTAGTATTTGCCCCGAGTACGTGCCACCGAATACGAGATTGGAATGAAACGGTGAAAACGTAACGGACAAGACATCCGACTGTCATTCATGAGACTATCAGCGCAACAGTTAAATCCATAAAGCACTTGCCAACCTGCGAATGAAACACAAATTCTGGTCTCTCCAGCAAGTGCAGATTCCAGACTGCAACAATACCATCAGGCTCGTTCAACGCAGCTGGGTTCTTGTTATACGAAGCCACACTAAGCTCAGGATACTGGAATCGAGTCAGACACGGGACTCAAATACCGCAGAATCTTGACCTTGGGTGACCAGTCAACATCGGTTATTGAACGGTTCTTCCCATAGCGTTCATCGTAGAATGCGCAGACGCGTTTTACTCGCTTGCCTTCCGAATCATCACTACAGATAATGGTTATTACCTTGGGAACTCGGCAGCATGCAAACTTACCCGTTTGTCTCAGTGCCAATGGTGTAATCACGAATATAATCATACCCGTCATTCAATGCCCGCTGAACAATCTTGGACGACTGCTCGACAAAATCAAGGAATTCAGGCGCAGTCAGGATGCTTGATCGCTCCTCTTCCGTCAGGTCTGATGGAACATGTGTGAACCAAATGAGTAGGGTCGTGTAACTCGAAAGTGTCCACCCAACCTCGGATTTCTTGTTCAATCTCTTTCTCGAGTTGTACACTCTCTTCTTCTAGCTCCTTTTCCCGAGCAATCCGATCTGCTTCCAGTTCACGCTCGCGTTCACGTAGTATCTGTTGCCGGATGTCTTCCTCGGAGATGGAAGGAGCTTCGGGCTCAACGGCCGTGGTTTGAACTTCTTTATTATAGATCACTCGTTCCTATATCCTCGGTTTCATGAGATCGTGAATGCATTGTCAAGACGAGTGACGTACGCGCTGCGGAAGTTCAAAAAGTTCTTGTTCTACGTCAATGAGATCTATAAACCGAGGAGTCAAAGTCCTAGAGTGGCATTATAGCCTATCCATCAAGGCAAAAGCCAGTGACCAACATACCTCTCCACGACATGGTCTGTCGCCGAGTTTGCAGATGCCACCATGGTCGTCCCCAGACTGAGCCTATCCGAACCCACATCGCTTTGTCGACTGACACGACCAGACGGTGATCTCGCCGAGCTTGAATGGAGCAGTGCCGCTTGACGAGGCGGCGTGCCGGGCAACGAAGACGAGGGCGTGACATCCCCAGTACTACCTCCAACGAGCGCGTTGACGAGGTCGTCGACATCACGACGTGCGGCAGTGGATGGGCCGGCGGACTAGGACGTCGAGTGTGAGATACCAAAGAGACAGAGCGGAGTGGACAGTTACCTCGGACTGACGTCTCTCGGTTTCCGCGCGTTGTCTGTCCGCTCTGGCCTTTCTCAGCTCTGCGAGTTTGGCCCGCTTCGCCTCGATCTCTGCTCTCCGCTTGTCGGACATGATCAGGTGTTGACCGAGATCGTACTAGTCGGTGTCCTGCAGATACTTGGGGGTGACCCGAAACGCGTGGTCGCGACCGTGGAAAATCTCGACTACTCATATACATCATGTCTTGTAGAGAGGCTGGCTACACGATCTCCATCTCACTATCACTCGACTCTGGACTCGAGCCCCGACCACTGATCTCTTGGATTTGCGTGTTAACCTCCCTCCACATATGTCGGTAATTATGCGGTTGTCCATTGAAAGGAGTCCACGCCGGCAGGATGATCAGTGAGGGAAAGTGCTCGAGCAAAAATTGCGCAACGCTTGCGACCGGTTCTCGAATGGGCGAATTCGCGAGCGAGAGCCTCGTGATGGCCGTGTTACAGACCAATGACTCGTCCTCTGATAGCGATGGGATGTTCCTTGCATCAACGCCCATTCCGAGATTACGCAGCTTTGGGCATCGTACGAGTAAACGCAACAGACTCCTCAGTGTCGGGATCTGGAAGGATGGTTGATAATCCCACCCGCTGTGCTGGTTGAAATTGAAGGTCTCCAGTTCAGGCCATGCTTGAACCAACAGAGCGAGTTCGTCGTCGTTCAAAGAAATTGGATTGTTAAGGTTGACGTCGAACGTGTGAAGATTGAAGGTCATCAGTGGGCTCAGAACCTGAAAGTCAACAGGTGGCGAAGGCATTCCGTGTCTTCTCAAGCCGATAGAGAGCAGCCTGATCCGTCGCAGAGTCCCCCGACGCGTAGCTGAACTGAGGGCGGTGAAGAATTCATGGAATACCTCGGGTGTGGGAAGCATGCGAAAGTCGAAGGAGACCTCTTCAAACGGCTGGTGGTGCGATTTCAAGCATGGGATGATGGAGGAAAGATCTTCGACGCGAAGCTCAAGGACGCGCAAGTTCTCGAAAGGAGGGCAGTCGGGGGTGCCATAGCCAGCAAGCCTCCTCAGATTATCTGGTTGGTAGTTGAGCAAGCTGGCATTGAGCTTTTTGAGACAACGGGATTCAGCAATGTGGATCAAGGCCGCTTCGTTGATAGGATCGCAAGTCAGGCTCTCCAAGTTCGGGGAGCGAGAGATGGCACGCGAGATTGCGGCTGTCACATGCACAAAGCGACATAGATGGCCGAAATAGAGTGACTTGAGGTTTGGGCATAAAGTGTGGTAGCACTCGAGCAATCCCAAAACGGAGCT
Source organism: Baorangia bicolor (assembly GCA_038093395.1). NCBI lineage: Eukaryota > Fungi > Basidiomycota > Agaricomycetes > Boletales > Boletaceae > Baorangia > Baorangia bicolor. The sequence continues at coordinate 6,523 of JBBPSC010001130.1, read as the reverse complement.
ATGATTACCACCGTCAAGCCACACATGAAGATGAACAAGTGAAGGGCTGAGGAGCAAACGGATTGAGGCGATCATTGTGTAATCCTCATACATCCAATGAAGTCTCCGGAGGTTGGGCAGTAGCAGCGTAGTGCGAAACCACAAGAACTGCAAAATCTGCACGGAGAGCAGGTCATGTTCGAGAGTTAATTCTTGGACGCGAGGGGCGTAGCGTAACACAATGTTCCACTCTTCTTCGTTGAATGAAGGCTGATTAGGGTGTCAAACATTGCGCATGTTCCAACGAGAAACGTCATACCAACACTCCATCCACTGTTGTATCGTCAGACGAAGCTTTGGTAGACAAACATTGCACAAAAGGCTCTAGACTGTGAAGCCTGCGCCAAAGAGCGTCGAGTGCAGGTTCGGAGAGAGCACGACAAGTTCTTGCAAGCGCCGCCAGAGCCCGCCGACCAGCTTTGCGAGTATCTTTGGCATAAAAGCTTTTTGGGTGCCGCACAGTATCTTCTGCCAGATAGTCAAAGATGCGGCTGAGTACTTCAGAAATCAAAAGGGCATCGTGCATGACTTTTCGACGGTGTCTGTGTGATCGGGGAATTGTTATTCGACTTGACCAGGCCGAACTTTGTCGTGATGTGTATTACTGATGGGCCGGCCTAATCGATGTCTCGTGTGGGTAGGCTTGCGCTGCTTTACGTCGGACGTGCAAGAGCGAGCTCGACATTATTGACGCACCTACACCGACTCGCACGATGGCCTCTCCAAGTCGGTGGATGTTGCGGTGGACCACAAGACGGTTCTGAATCACCAATTGTGAATCTCATTCACTACGTTCCTCACGAGGCTCGAATTTCTGGGTGTTCCAACACCATGCCTGTAGAACGACACCGATCACCAGTGACCATCACGACTGTCCCAAGAAATACCCTCGCACACGTCCATCACAAAGAAATCGACGCCATTCTAAAAGACCTGAGATTCTGTTCGCGTCGTCTCAAACCAGCGCTGGACAGTTTCAAGGACGAGCTGCGAACACTCGAAAGACTGTATTACAAGTGCAAAAATCAACATCGCATGGCCCTCTTCTTCAAGCGTGTACCCGAAATGAGGCGTTATGGTCGACGGTTAAGTGAATTGGACGTCCTGGAGCGTGTCGATCTTCTCCGTGCGTCGTTTGCCGGTCTGGAGCATACGAGCGAGTGGGTAAACACGACTTATCCTTGCACTGTGCATGCTGAATGCTTTCGTTCAGTCACAAGGCGTTGAGGAGTTCCTGGAGCCATGTGCCCGAGAAACCATATGTTCGCTTTTTAACGGAGAGATTGACAGCCTGTTCTACCCTGGTTTGTAAAGTGAGATTTTAAAATAATCTTACTTTCCACCCGACTCAAACTCCACAGATGCGAGAGCGCCTCGAGAAAGCGTACCAGTGAGTTCAGTCAGATTCTGGTAGGACTTGAATCGAGCTCTGATCTACCCCTAATTAGCCATTTTGCACTGGCCATGCAAACTGGTGCTTTCGTCCAGCTTATCGTCCTGTTCGTTGCTATATCTTCCAGGATGTCTGTGTTATCATCAGAGCTAGAAGAAGCCCTTCGACTAAGTATATTATCGTGCAACCGCCTTTTGGTTATCATTCATGTGAGCATGTCTTCAGCACATCGGTGAATATGCTCCTACAGATTCGCAGCCAACAGGTACGCATACGACAACTTCCCAGCAACTCCCCTCGGAACTGGAGACCTCGCACCCCTCACATGTCGATTATGACATACCATCGGAAGACACGGGGCAATGTGTTTCCCGTTGTGAGCCAAACGACACCCCAACGTCTGTTGTTGAAGACCTGAATATGAAGATGGAAGCTATGTTAGAGATGCGAGTCACGCCCCCATCAAGTCATCCTACAAATGGTATGGGTAATGGCAAGTCTAATTTCTTCTGCTAATGGATTTGTGATACAGCTGGCGACGATACCACTGTGCAAGCATCGAAAAAGACCACTGTAAAGGTGGCTCAGAGGTCTCGACTCAAGAAGGCAAAGAAGAAATTTGACGAGATTGACGAGATCTTCGGTTTCTAATAGCATGCATTGATCGTTTGTAGCCGGAGTTTTTGTAGAGGATTGATGAGTAGTACCTAAATCATCTTATCGAATTCCCAACCGGCCTCTCAATGACTCGAGTGAACCTGCACTGTCACCAAAACCTCTACCAGTGATCATGTCGTTGGTCCAGCCCTCCAGCCGGTCTAAATCGTCCCAGAAATCGTCCGCACGGCGCACAGAAATCAATCGCATCTATGTTCACCCCCTCCCAGCCATCTTCGGCGAGCCGTCCCAGCCTTCCTTCCTCCGCAAAACGCTCAACCTCTTTGGCGCCTCCGTGTCGGACATCCTCAATCCACACTGCCAAGGCGTCCTGGACGTCGCTACACGTTCGGTATGGGTGCTCGACATGAAAGACGCGATGGTGCTCTGGCAACGAGGATTCTTTGGCAAGGGCGATCTTTCGAGGAGCGAACCCAGTTGGTTGGCAAGGCAGATCAACGCGAGGAAGCTGGCGAAAAAAGGTGGGATCACGCATGTGCCAACTCCGCTCGTCGAGGAAACTTTGGCTCAAGCAGGGTGTCGTTGGGCTTAGGTGTCATGACGTCTGAGGAGGTCACCGCGAAACGCAGAGCGGAACGAAAACAGTTCAAGCTCGATCGTGCAAAGGCCATGGCTGCTGCCACTGCTGAAGCAGAGGCTGCATTCCAGCAAGGACGCGTCGTGTCTACCATCTACGCCGCGGATGGAACGCGTATGATCCCATCCGCTGCGACTTGGAAGCCAAAAGACGGTACTCAGTCGGACGAAGCCCTCTCCAGGGTGGAAGAGGACGACGGCGAGGACGACGAAGAGCCGATAGAGAGCGTAGAACACCTCCAACTTACCCTCCAAGAGGCATATTTTCTCTTGTGGAACCTCGATTGTCTTTCCATCTTGAACCCAGATAACGTGAGCCATCGCATTTGCACCATGTATCCCCTTCTCACTTTCATCTTTCGCTGGTCGATCAGGGTGACACCCTAACCCTCTCACAGATATGGAACGCTTTCCAGAACGTGCATATACCTTCCCCGACCCTCGTACCGTCTCTCGACCCACCCCAACACCGTCGATTCGACAATCCATTCCTGGTGAACTACGTCATCTACCACCATTACAGGTCTTTGGGTTGGGTCGTCAAAAGCGGCATCAAATTTTGCGTCGACTATCTACTCTATAAGCGCGGCCCCATCTTTGCGCACGCAGAGTGAGTCTCACCCGTTGTAGGTGAGGAAGGTGACACACTGAGCGCGAGGCCCTAGATTCGCGATCGTGGTGTGCCCAGTGTACGAAGACCCCGCCGACCAAGACGGGTCGCCATTCAACTTGAATAACGCCTCCCCTTTCTCATGGTCGTGGCTCAGCACGATCAACAGGGTAAATTCACAAGTTCAAAAGGTTTGGTTGCCCTGCTTGCTACGGCCGGAAGCCATCTCATGATTGCCGCGCCTCGTAGACCCTTATCCTGTCATACGTGACCATTCCTGCGCGATCCAGGGTGTCGGAAGACGTTTTGTCGTCCCCAGCTTGTTTCGCATATTATACCGTACGGGAAGTCGTACTGCGACGGTTCATCCCGGCGCGGATGCGAGATTAACACCCACGTCACGTTCTCTGATGCTGGCAATGATTCGGTAATCCACCAGCCCAGTAGGTATAAACCTTCATTCAACAGTTGCCCAATAGTAATGATGGACACATATCCTCGGACAGTGACATGGTCGAACGGCAACACTGACTCACTGCAAGAGAAATATTTTCAGCTTATAGGGCATTACACAAAGTCCTTCCCTGAGCTTCTCCCCTCTCTATTCCCTTCTACTACCCTCACGCGCCCAGGTACATATCTGCGCTTGACCCGCGCACACCCGAGTCAAGGCGGGATGTGCGACATTGTCGATATTACCGTCCCTTCGAGGGGACCTTGTAGGCTGACAGCATTCGCATGCAGTGTCTGTACGTTTAAATTTGAAAAAGCGAGGAGGATGTGCATGCCTCAGTGGGCCTGTCGTCTTGTTTGACGGGTGCATTGGCGGTATCCCTGTTCGAGCAATGGGGTGATATCTAGGTTCAATCGAAAATGGTGTGTATGAGTGTCAATAGATTATACAATGATTGTCGAGATGGTCGAGTGTGAACCATGTTGGGCCATGAGCAGGGATACAGATAGGGGCGAAGGACCAGTGGAGTTAGATGTTAGGGGATGAAGAGAGGCAGAGCAAGGACAGAGCGGGATTGGGGTGAGAGAAAGGACAGACAAAAGGGAGACCAAGGGCGTGAAGACATGACGAGGAAAATGCACACTCTGGGTCTTCATTCCACGGAGCTGCAAAGCCAAATACACGATCAAGGCCGATATCCAGGTTTTCCAAACTGGTCGGTCTCATACAGCACCCTTGATCGCGACTTTCCGGTACTTCTCCTCGTAAGCTTGTGTGATTAATGGCAAGGTAGCTTTGCAGTCTAGAACCTTCTCGCGATCGGGGCTGTTGGGATTCGTGAACGCCGCGGCTCGATGGGTATGCAGGTATGTTTGGGTTTCCGTCAACGTATCAAATGCAAGCTCATTTTGAATGAAAGTCAACGTTAGAGTTCGGTATCTGTTAGCGAAATTTGAGGGTGAGATAAAGAACGAACAAAAGACAGGTCAGGGTTGGATAGCTTACGCTTTGGTCATGATCACCAATGCCTTTGCCCTCTCCCGGTCTATGAAGTGATCCATAATATATGCGCCCATGTTTGGGGCATTCAAGTACATCTCAAATAGTGCATGATAATTGCCCATCGACAACGCTCGTTGCACACGCAAAGCATGCTGAACGGCTGGATCCATCTTCTGTCCAGGTGTTAGTTGACCTACGTATAAGTTTAATTCTGGAAAATGTCAAGTAAAAGGGAGGAAGAAGAAACAAGGAAGAGTCAACATAGCAAGAATCGGCGAGAGAACGGAACGACGCACCGCTCTTGTTTCTGCCATGCAGGAGCATGAGTATGCGGTATGCTGCGAATTCCTCGACCTTTCCTGGTATACCGAGCTCGTAAAGTGTCTTCAGCGTTCCCTGACATTGATTATATTCCACCATATCAGCCTGTGAAACCAATACAGTAACCTCATCAAATATCAGACACAGGACCGCGTACACTCTCGAGTGCCATGCGTGCATGGATCTCATAAACTTGAACGGTAAAGTCGTTCTTTATTCGTTGTACCTAACGAGGGAAGAAGGATGTCAAGACAAGATTGACCATCAAAAAGGACAACATACCGTCAGATCCTGGCGCAGGCTCTTGAACTGGTTACATATCCAGTGGTATGAAACCTTTTCTCGCCAGCGTTTTTTCAACTCGAGAAGTGTCTGTTGCAGTACTTGATAAGGGCGAATCATTTCTGGTCTGGGTTCCTAAAACGGCACCATCAGCCCATCTGCGGGAGTGCGAAATACGGATCTTACCGATGTGAGTCGGAGGTAATCTTTGAACAGCTCTGGGTTTGTCCCGACGATGGTATGGCGATCCCAATTGGGTACGTTCTGTAAGAAATTGTCAGTCAGTGACAGAACATGAAAGAATCGAAACCGACCGGATCCGCCTCGGGGTCGTCCGGGTTAGGTCCAAACGGAGACGGGGAGTCAGCTCTCCATATTCGATTAAGAAGATGTGCACCCTGAGAATTGACTCTGAGAGCATTCTGAATGCCGTTGCTGCGTAGACCCTTTTGTCGTTCTATTTCATGTTCTCGCTGGAAACGTTCAGCGCGTCGGTTGAGCGCTGCTTGGTCGCCTAGATCGAGGGTGGCGGTTGCGTTCTTTTGCATGGCTGCTCTCTTTGCTTTCTTGCTGGTTGTCTGTGGTTCATTTCTGCCCATGATAACCGGTATGTTGTCAGAGATGCAGATTTGTACGGGAATCGAACAATATCGACCCACATCTTACGCTTGAGGGTAGGCGGAGGCTTTGGTATCAGACTGCATCCACGAGCAGAAAGGCAGTCACTGAGGACAGTACAGGAACTAGCAAGAGGGAGAAAAACGACACCTTTGCAGTTGTACACCAGCCCAGTCTGTGGTCCAGAGTGTCTTGGCGGTGAAAGCGTCAGCAATTACCTGTCTCAACTCTGCCTGAGCTTCAGCCCTGTTGGCGTCATTCATTTGACCGAGACATTTTGCGACCCATTCTCTATAGGATGACAGATGCAAGGCGGGTCGAATCAGTGAGATGGACGAGGCTCACTTTAGCTGTGGTGGCCACGAGTCGGAGGACATGGCGATGCGAGTTTGACTGACTGGAGTCTGAGGGAGATGTACAGGTATGTAAATGGACGAGTTTGTGGCTTCTAGTTCTCATGATATTCCCACGGGAACACAGTTGCTCAGTCCCATCATCCCAAGCTGATCACACCCTCGCAGCGATGGCAAAGCGAATCTCATTAGCAGAT
>JBBPSC010001129.1:0-11541 GCA_038093395.1 Baorangia bicolor | reverse complement strand
ATATGTATGCCTTCTTGCTTGATGACCAGTGTTTTCGCACACCCAGATCACTTCCAACGAGGAATCGTGATGGGCTCCCAATGCACCGCGTCATGAAAACGATCAACCCTCTGCGAGACCGACAAGTCGTTGCACGTTCCATTGTATCTGGCGGATCAATTGTAGTCTAGATATGACCTCCAAGGATGTCAATCTAGGAAGGTACGTCGACCACGTAACAGTGCATCGATCTCTGACACATTTTACAAGCGTGATTGTGAAAGGACTACTCGACTACGCAATTGATGAGGACATTGAAGAACTCGGATTTTTGAAGGCGGTTGAATGTGCAAAAAGGATCGCCTCTCACTCTCAGCTCGTTGTCATTAGTACCTACAATTGTCTTGTATGGGTACACTCATGCAGGCTAGCGTTCAATGGGTCCAATGAGATGTGTATGCGACATGTGATATACTCTATTCACAGTCACACCACGATAGGAGTCTGAACCCCACACGAGAGGGGCCTTGGTCACGGTGGTTGACATTCCAAAATGACAACCATGACCGACAGGCATCCTCCCCCTCCATACTCGCTACCATCAGCTCCGCCTCTGTACTCTCCACCTCATCCTTGCATGGTAAGTTCAGACTAGTTCCATGTGACGACTAGTGAAGGTCAATGATTTAACAGGCTTCCTCCGAGTCTGTTCCACCACCTCAGGCTCACTGGCTGGCTCCTTCCACTGTGAGTCTTAATTCTGATTACTAGACTCGGATGGCTCACACTATTACGACTACTATACTAGTGGTTTCACTCTTTCAGATCACGAAGGAGCTACCACAACAATGGCCATGAAGACCCAGCACCCCCACATACTACTCGGGGTCCGAGCACCTCTAAGCCAAACTACACGCCGTCCTCATTCGAGCTCTTTCAGAAGATCCCTGCAAGAACTATCGAAACCGACATCATTTGTTGGGCCAAGTTAGTCCTAGTCCGCCCCCCCTCAAGCCTCCGAGTCCCCAAGGGATTAGTGGTACTCAGCCTGACGCGTTACAAAAATCCGCTTTCGGATTATCAACATGAGTTCCTCCTCCTGGAAGTTTACAATAAATCCACCAAGTATGCCTGAATTTTTTTTTTCATCATGATGTCTGATCTCATCATTCTCTCGTTGTATTACAGAGCAACTATCAATGTCTCAGTACAACGTGGTTTGCATGAGAATGAAGTATGGACCACCAAGACAGATGGGCGCGCCAATGACATGCTGAATATTTTGTCCGAGGATGACGCATCAGCCTACCGCTCCGCCATGATCGTTGACACTTTCACCTGGAAAAGACAGCCCCCACCCCCCCTTCACGACGTTATAGCACTCCTATGTCTTGTATCTCAAAATCACCCAGATTATTCAGCGACACGCCATAACTGCCACCACTTCGTCGCTGTTGGAAGCTTGGCAGTTGCCAATTACAGGTCTGTAGAGCGCCCATTACGTGCAGTTGGTGATGCTGCTTCCAAGCGTTCCAAGTTCTTTTCTATGAGGGTGGTAGATTCAGACCTTACTTACGCACTGGCAGATACGATCAGTGTGGTTGTACAATTCTACAAGTGGCACATTACTACTAGTAGGACCGAGGACAAGGGGAAACTACCAATACGGTCTTCCAGTTTTTAGATTGCCATTTACTACTGTATACATTGTCCATAGGTTTGTAGTGATCAGAATGTCATGCTGCGTCCCGGCCCACCGCTCAGCATCGCCCTACACAAAGCGTGCTACCTGGAAGCCTCAGCCGATCACGCGCTCTCGCTCGGCCCAGACCCGTTCGTACATGCACTCGAACACGCCGCGCGGACGTCCGCGACGGTCGTCGGGAAGCCCACACGGGCACTTTTCGAGGCCGTGTTGCGCGATCTTGACCGTGACCTCAACTCCACACGACGCGAAGGGGATGGCATATCGCCCAACCCTTTTAATTTGCCTCACGATCACGGTCCCGACCAGCCCTCTCACGTGCACCGCTGGGAGAGGATCGCCGTGATTGGAGATGACGTGCACACAGATATCGAACTCGGTCTCTGGCATGTCCTTTGTGCGCCCCATCCTCTCGTTTTTACCAATGCGTTGCACGTTGATGATTGATGGGCAATGAAAACGGGAAAGTATCGCCCAGGGGATGAAAGAGGGACGAATGCGCTGCCACCTGACCAAGTTTGTGCGTCGTTTGCCGAGTTGATGGAGGCGTTGCTCAAACAGCGGAAGACGTCGACTTGATGGTTGGCATTGCGAAAGAAGAGCCCGAGGATGAGGCGCCTCGTCGTGTCTAATGCAGAACCCAATCTTGGACAGCCCGATTGCGAGGAAATTAGTTTAGGGGAAACAGTTTACAGTGAGCATTTTGAGCGCGATCGCTCGCACGCTTCTCAGGCAAAAGCTGTTACTCGTCACATCCGCAGTTCAGAGCACTGTGCTTGCTCATCGCGGTCGCGTGGCAATATAGGCGTCCCAAGCCTCGACGGTCGCCGACGGGAAGAAATAACTGGACGCCGTCGTCGCTTGCCCATAATGCCGCTTGACCAGTCATGATCTCGTCCCCGAGTGAGGATACTTCCCCTCCGATAACCGTGACCGTTCCCGAGTTGGTGTTAGTCACTAATCTGGTTTGATTCTTACCAAAAATGAATTCTCGAGCGAGTGTCAGAGCCTGAATAGGAGTGTTAGCAAGCCGGAATGTACAAGATATCAGTCCCTCACGGAAATGGGGTTGGTATATCCAAGGAGATGTCCGGCATGAGCGACAAGAACGTATGTCCAACCACGTTCCTGGTGGATGATGCCAGCAATGAAACCCTGGATTCCGCCAAACGTCGTGTTCTAGGTAATAAACATCAGACACACGAAGAATGTGAGAAATGCGCAGCGTCGTACTCGGATGGCGACTGTATGCACAGTTAGCGAGCTGCAATAATGGGGACAAAGGAGGAAACCTACTCTGAGAACCAGTGTCAGGCTTTTCCAGAATATCACGATCGCCATGTCATGCGCCGTTGCGTTCGTGGCAATGCTAAGGGTTAAACTCATAACACATAGGCCTGATATTCGCCGCGTAGTAGGGTATGTACATGTACCTGAACCACACAGCATATTGAGTTGAAGTGCACCATAGCAATGAGGTCGCGTTGCTGACGAGAACAATATTGCTAAACTTGAGGGGGATTCAGTGATAGTCAGACTTGGCGGAGGAGGAGTCCCGTTTCACGCACGTCGATATGTCTTCGTCTGACTAGCATATAGCTGGCCTTGGGCGAGCTCGCACTTGAGAAACCACAACAGCTCGAGGACATTGACCTTCTCGTCAAAAAAGATACACTTTTGTATTCACACCACATCTCTGAATATTTCGGCTCTTTCACTGGGTAAAAGTCATTTTGGAATCAGATTTCGCAATACGGACGAAGAGGTGGGGTGAGAGTGAGCAGGATAGAGTTATGCGGGGGGGGAGACAGCGGGGCATGAGGTACGGATCACATTTCCATACCTTGTTTCTTCGAGGCAAGACGAGACCCTTCACCTTCCCGCTTTCTCCCTGGACCGGCTGCGCAGAGCAGCGGGACACTCAATCCCGAAGCGACATCCTGCCAAACGAAAGCAAAGCCACTGTAACCCCCAAACGGCTCAATTTACCCGTCGTTGTGAAGCCCGTGTCCCTGTCAGAAAAATTAGTCGACGGTGGGCACCCAGGAATGAACATCATTCAAGTTCCGCATGCTGACCTGTGGCGATGATTGAGAGGCTGTGTAATAAAAAGCGGTGGCGCCGACGAATTCGGAATACATCACTGAACCGGTGCACAGACGCTATCCGCCGTAATATGCCCACTTCAGTGGGATATTCGCCTATATAGACGTAAGGGTCCGAAAAATAGACAAGAGGTGGGATGAGTTGCAAGTGAGCACGGGATTCATCCTGCAGGATGGGGCTGCGTGTTGAGCATAGGAGAGAGGGGTGAGGGATATGTCCCTCGCGGAAGTGAGACCGGTCCGACAACCTGCCCACGAGCCAGGCGAGGTTGACCACCGTGACGTCCATGCCGAACGTACATATACGATCGGCTACCATCTCTGCTTCAGGGAGTAGGGGATTCGCTACCTCGCCTACCTGAACGCAGAAGCCCGTTGGCACGGTGGCCACCCCTGACGTTGTGTGGGGATAAGAGGTCTTTATTCTTGGATTCGTCGAGTAGATACATCGAGTATGACGAGGTGGGCGTATCATGGAACGTGCGACAACTTGTCGGCCTCGCAGAGGGTTGATCGTTTTCGTGGCGCGGTGCATTGGGAGCATCACGATTCCTTGTTGGAAACGCAGCCCGGTGAATCTCTGGGTGTGCGAAAACACTGGTCTATATCAAGCAAGGACAACAAGAAGGCATACATACCACAGCTTGTTCCTTGACTCTTTCCATTACTCCGTCGTTGATGGCCACGTCACCAAGAATCACCGGTGCGTACTGACAAGATGGAGCTGCGTTGGCACTGACCGACCGTTGGACAAGAGCATTCCCCGTTCATCGAAATCAACGTCGGTGAACCGATACGTGTGGTGACATTTACAGCGAATGGCAGGTATCTCGTGACCGCCGGAAAGGAGTGGATTCGAGTGTTGCGAGTGGTAGACGGGACACAAATGGCAACGATAGAAGCAAGCTTTGCTCAGTGTCTCGCTGTCTCCAAGGATGGCCAATGGATCGCAGCGGGGTTATTGCGAGGCGAGGTGATCGCGTGGGACGCAAATACATACAAACAAATCTTCTTTCACAAGGAGGACATCAATGACGTCACCGGAGTCGATTTCTCACCCGACTCGACTCGACTACTCGCAGCATCTCTGAATAGCACAGCCACGGTTTGGGACATTGCAACTCGCCAACGAATCGTCGGTCCGCTCCACCACGAAATATGGGTGAGAGCAGCGAAATACTCGCCGCGAGGTGATAAAATCGCGACAGTCACTCAGGAATCCGTTCGAGTCTGGGATGGCAACGACGGTCGCTTGCTCGTGAACATCCCCGTGAGGGTCACCCCGTGGTACAACACTGGTCTGCTCTGGTCGAACGACAATCTGCTTATCATATCCGATGGCAAAATAAAGCTAATCAGAGCATCCACCGGGTCAACAATCTCGGAATGGCCAGTTCCCGGTACCGACTACTCCTCGTGCATTGCCCTACCGTACCATCAGGGATTCGTCGCGTCCTCTACAAACCGTACCGTCACGTTTTGGGACACGTCGACACACACCCAGCTAGGTCTCATCCAACACACTCAAGACATATGTTCAATCGCACTCTCACCCGACGATTGCTTTCTCGCAATTGGTGGAGAGGACGGGAAAATCACCATCAAAAGGCTTTCCCGCATCACTGTAAGTATCGTGTATTTTTGGACTATCGCCGACTGGAATCGTTTTACTGCCAATTCACCTTACTTTGGTCTTCGTTCGACATGGAAACTTATCGCTTTGTCTCTCAGGTACCGTTCGTTGACTTCAGCGACATTGCATTCGATTCCTGGAAGCAGGACCGACTCGCAGACACGGAATCATCATTGACGGCAACAATAACCAAATCTGGGGCCTCTGGGCCCCCGTGCCATCACGCACTCGCCAACAGAGCGCTCGTACGAGCACGTTTGCGGCAGTGGGACGTCGCGATAGACGATGCTGAAAAGGCGAGTCTTCGTCTGCTCTCCCATCCCACACGCTCATGCTTACTCTAAATTACTCCAAGTCCATCGAGATTCAACCCTCTGTTATCGGCCACATCGCAAAGAGTGTCGCACTCATCGGCGGGGGAAAAAGGGCGCAGGGTTGTCGGGTGTTCGATTTCGCGTTCAGGCACTGTCATCCAGATCATGTGGATCTTCTCCTTTTGATCAAAGTGTGTATTCCGCGCGCAGTGGAACTTGGTTGTCCCTTAACTGCTTATTTCGCCTAGGCAGTTGTCCTGTTCATGGGCGGAGAGCACGAGGATGCGGTGTTCCGCGTTGGTGACCTCATCGCTACGGTGGACCTCAACTCAATATACTCTGTTGTTCTGGCACGTGCATATATCCTGCTATAGCACTATCGCAATTGATATTTTTGCAGGCGTATATGCACCTTCTCCTTGGCATCTCGCATATGGAGAGCAACAACTCTGAACGTGCGATACAATCATTCGAGGATGCACGTGCTCGAATACCGCCTTACACGAGGCCTCGTCCCATTTCCATTTCATTGGTAAGCATCCTTCCGACTGCCTCGTGACGTGTGGACAACGTTCGTTGGCTATGACAGATAACCGGTTGGAAGTTTGATGATCTCGGCGTCACGATTCGACAGCATCTTTGTGAAGCACTGTATGCAACGGGTCGTACGAAGGAGGGAGGCGAATCCCTTCTCAAAATGGTGAATACCTTTGACGAAGAGGTATATGCGAGCACACCCATCATCGAGTGGATTTCAGGTGAGTTTATACTCCACCAGTTTGGTTGCCGTGCATTGGAAACGTCTCCGCAGATTTCACCTCCCGATGTCTCTCCGCTCCCGAAAGCCACGGCCTACACGATGAAGAGGTGATACCCCATGCAACCCTCAATTCACCCACCCCCACACCTCTCTTGAAGGAGTGGGCAAAATCAAAATTGTCCAGCAGCTCGTGGAAGGATGCCTTGGTTGCCACCATCAGTGTGAGCATCCTCTTTTGCTCCGATACCCTCGCAAGCTTGACACTCCGTTGATTTGGAGTTTCTGGCCCCAAGATTCACCGTTTATCGGGCTATCTGCGAACATCTCGAAACGGCCAACCGCAGAGTGGAGGCAATCGAGTGTTTCCACCAAATGAACACCGAATTGGCAGTGGAAATAACCACGCATGGTGAACAGGCGAAATGGGCTGTAGGTGAGTGGTCACGCGTGCCGCTACAAGCATTGTTTATGTGATCGATCTTCTTCAGATTTCAAGCGGCGCTGCGCTAAAAGTCTGGAACACCTTGGGGATGCAGCAGTGGATGCCCAACGACACGAAGATGCCATTACTCAGTATTCAGCCGCATTGTCCCTCAATCCCGCCGTCCCACAAGACATTTTCGTCAAGCGAAGCAAGGTATGTATGGCAAAGGGGTTATGGAAGGACGCTTTAGATGACGCGAATCAGGTACGTCATATCTGTCTTGAGCTGGTCTGGTCTTGTCGACGCAGAACCATTAGGTGATAACGCTTGATCCATCATCTTCATGGGACCACGAGAGGGTACTGATGGAGTGGGCAAAAGTAAAACTGACAGATTGGTCGTGGAGGAATGCTTTGGAAACTGCTGTCCGCGTGAGTGTATTCCTCTATGGACATGTATTGTGACATAAAATTTTTGGTTTCAAGTTCAAAGTCCCGAGATTCACGATATATTGGGCCTTATGCGAACGTCTCGAAATGATCGACCGCGTAACGGACGCGACAGAGTGCTTCCACGAAATGGAAAATGAATTGACACAGGTGGCCGAAGGCAAGCAGGCGAAATGGATTCTCGGTGAGTGATCGCGTATGTAAATACAGGTAATGCCTATGTGACTGTTCTCTGTCAGACTTCAAGTCTCGTTGTCACGGGAAGTTGGAGGACCTTGGGGATGCCGCGATGAGTGCTCGGCAATATGACGAAGCCATCTCCCATTATTCGGTTGCACTGTCCCTCGATCCCACCCCCCCACATGTGGCCTTGTTCGTCAAGCGAAGCGAGGCACGGGCCGCAGTGGGGTTGTGGGAGGACGCATTAAATGACGCAAATGAAGTACCATATTCAATTCTTGTCCAAGTTCGTCCTTGTTAATGGTGAACCATCAGGTAATCAAGCTCGATCCGTCGTCCCCATTGGGCCATGAGAGGAAGCATATAGCCTTGCATGTTGCAAAATGTTATGGGGATGCAATAAATGCTTTCGAGACGATGCTCTGGAAGATGTCGCTATCATCTGATCCGGAGATTCGTGGTGCGGGTCACGATGTCGTGCTCATGTTCATCTATTGATCTTGTCTCGTAGAGCGTTCTCTCCAATACGTGAACCCAGCACGGACAAAAGCAACAATTCGTGCGGCCGTCATGAATGCAATTCGCGAATCCCCGCTAGTGCTTATTAACACCCACTCCGGTCGTCTTCTCGACAAGTCTGCGCAAGCGTCCTCATTCGAATCACAACCGATCTTTGGGGAGTTGGTCTCCTCCATGACGACACACATCGATCACGCCCGCATCGAGTATGAAGTCGCGCAGTACTATCGTTATGCGACGTTTTCGCACAAGTGGGAAGACAACGAACCTCTGTTCGAAAAAGTCATTCACATTGTAGTGTATGATCTCGAGGAGTCTCTCACTCACGACAAGCTCCAAATGTTCTGCAAGATCGTGCGGGACGTTGGATTCAACTGGGCCTGGAGCGACACGTGTTGTATCAACAAAGCAGATCACTTCGTGCTCCAAGAAGCCCTGGTCACCATGTTCAAGTGGTACCAGGGTTCCGCCGTCACGATCGTTTTTCTCCGTGGCGTTAGCTCTCTGTCGCGGCGTGGCGATCTGGTGAAGAGCATATGGAATACTCGGGCCTGGACATTCCAAGAATATCATGCCTCCAAGGTGGTCCGATTCTACACTGAGGACTGGACGCCATACCTGAACCTTGACATACCCAATCACAAGGAGTCACCTGAGATCATCTCGGAGATGGAGGAGGCAACAGGGGTCTCAGCACGAGCCTTGACTGCACTCCGACCAGGCTTGGACGACATACGCGAGAAACTTCGTCTGGCTTCGACACGCCAGACGACGCGGGTCGAGGATGCAGCCTACTCATTGCTTGGAATATTCTCACTCTCCTTACCAGTTGTATATGGTGAAGGGGACAAGGCACTTGGGCGACTCTTGGTACAGCTACTCACGAGCTCGGGAGACACAAGCATCCTTGCTTGGACAGGGAGGTCTGGCAGCTTCAACAGCTGCCTTCCCGCTGATATCACCGTATTCAGTCCGCTGCCAACATCCCACATTCCACCGACCATCGGAAATGCCGAAATGGACGTGATCACTGCGAAATTGCGGGCACCTACACTCAATTTCTCCTTGGTCATGAAGTTGCACGACCGACTCAATGAGCTCCCTGTACCTTCATTCACAGGACAACGGATGAAGCTTTCGTGCATCACCTTCAAACTCGGCCCTGTATCAGCGACTCGGCGTGCGTCGGAACGTGTGTTTCGTGCAAAGACGGACGCCCTCGGGACTGTTGAGATTAGAACCACAGAGGATCTCTCTCGATTGGATTCTTTGACACTTGTTCATCCCTGGATTGACTTTCTGCTCGACCGACACCCCGTTGGAAATACGAATATCACAGAGACGATCCCTGAGGAGAACATAAACGACCGGTCTTCTTCGATGGGTGATTTACCATCTCCCTTTGACCCTTCTCACACTGCATGGGCGACCAAGCAAACGCGGGCATCGCGCCTTATTTCTCGCTTTGGGCTATCACTTGGTGCGCGGCCTCGAGACACGGCATCGCTCCTGTCTCCATCGCCTGTATCGCTGGCAGACAAGCGGACGCAAGCCCTCCAGCTCATCGCACGCCTCAGACAACCATTCGGTGCACTGTTGTTCACACCAACTCGTCAGAACGTGGCAGAATACAGGAGGGTCGCTTCAGAGAGTATGATCACTGTCCAGGTACAGGAAGACACGCCGTTGAGCTTGCTGATAGACAATGCACGGATGCTAGACGTGCTGTGATGACTGTTGCCCTGTTCACTTTCCCCGTATCTCTTTTTAGACTTTCCATCGCCGTGCCCAGCGTGCGTCGGAATGTGAGCCCTTGTTATCGTGGCTCTCACCGGACCTCTGTATATTCCTCGGATCCTCTTTTAATCTTCTTCACAAGCTTGTTGTTGTCATTACGAGTAACTGTATCTTTGTAGATTTCTTGTCTCAAGACGTCCTTTGATCGACCATCTGTGGATCGGGGTTCCTCTACTCTTAGGTAGTATCGCTGACCGGGACGAGCCCAATCGCCGTCACATCTAATGGCCAACTTGAAGCTCGATGCTCGCCGGATGTGCAGCTGCAAAGTGCCAGATTCATAGGAGACGTAGTAGCACCATGCTGTCCCTCACCGTGGCCGTTCGCGATGACACTTTGACTTGCATGGCTGAGTGTCGTATTACCGACGACATCGACCTGACGTGGTCACCTCGTCGGCGGGTGATCGACGTATCTCCCATACTAGTAAACGTAGTTCATCTCCTCCCCCTGTCTCGCTGCATGCGCTCGTGCACGGCCTATGTGGTACTCTCGAGTGGGGCGATGCAATGCGTACGTTTTTTACTTCCAGATAGATGTGTACTTGGATGACAGACAAAAAGCTGACAGGCCCACTGGCAGAGCCTTCTTCAGTATCGCCACCTGCAGTTCGGAAAGGCACTCTGCTTGAGCATTCTGCCAGTGGTCTTTGTGTGTTCCGTTTGTGGTCGGGTGGTGGCACATCAAGGTAGCTTTCGAAGCTGATCCTCGGACGGCCCACCGTGTAGTCATCTGGACGCAAGTTACCATCCGTAAAGGGTACATTGTTCGAAGGAACTGGTTCGACGCAAATGAAATAGAGCATGGATGAGCGCATATATTGAGCAGGAAGGAAAGAAGCAGTGACATACATCGATCGGAGTCGTTGGTGAATATGACGCCATGGACAGGACATCCTCGTCAACGTCGCCCCCCTCCATCGACAACGGGATCTCAACCAAGAGACGTAACCCAGGTCCGCACAAGGCGAGTGAAGTAGACCAGCGTGACTCACCTCCAGACTCGACAGTGGATGTGTACAGGATTACGCGCCGCGATACACAAGGTCCGAGTGAGAGACTCAGCGAGTATATCCAGTCCGACCGTCTAGGAGCTATAGATGTGTGTTATTGCAAAGGAGTTGGAATGAACACAGTCGGTCCGAGTCGCCACCATTCTACCGACTTCGTCTTGCTCAGCTCAGGCCCTGGCTGTACTTGAGTTAGATATAATATTAAATGATGCGTTCCCAACTTGAACGGCTCGGATTCTGTACCTTGTAATACCTTGTCCCAGTTGTCCCAGAATTTCTCAGGCATTTAGACATTGATCTGTGCCCGATGTGTCCGAGTGCCATGGCTACTGGCCAGCCACTGAAACCTTGGGCAAGTCTGATTGGCCAGTTCCAGGTGACTGACCGACCACGATCATCATCTCTCACCACTTCCACACGGATGGCTTTTCAGGCCAAATGCCAACTTCCTCCCATCCGGGCACTACTCATTGACATTTCTGGCACGCTCCTGATAGGGTCATCACCCACCCCTGGCGCTGTCCAGGCACTCGCGAAACTTCGCGCCGCACGCATCCCTTTCCGTCTTTGCAGCAACACCAGCAAGGAGTCAAGCAACGCCGTGCACGATCGGATGCGGGCAGCTGGACTGGATGTCCGTCGGGAGGAGTTGTGGACAAGCGTT
>JBBPSC010001128.1:0-11543 GCA_038093395.1 Baorangia bicolor | reverse complement strand
TAGTGAGGTTCAAGCAAGCAGTGGACTTGGTGTCAAATGGGTAGAAGGTGGTTTTGAAGTTGGAGGTGAAGTAGTCGAAGGTTTTCTCATTGTTGGGAGTGGCTGAGTTGGTTATCTTGTCATACCACATCTCAGCAAAGGAGGCACCTCTTCCTGTGCTCATCTTGTTGAGAGTGGTCATGATCTTGTCACCGTTAGTGGTGTACAGGGAGGCATTGAGGGCAAAGTAAGCCCTCATGGCTTTGATCCATCAGGGGGTGTCATCAGACTGGCCAGAAAAGTCAGCTGGGACAGCAGCTTTAAGCTCAGGGGTTCTGGTGGACATGGTTGGCGAGGTGGGACAAGGTGGGAATGCTGGGGGAGCAGGTGCTCTGGGTGGGGGTGCTAGTGGTGTTGACGACCTGGGTGGTCCAAGGACTCGACATTGTCTGTGGCTGGGTGGGGCAAAGATCTCTGATGTGGCAAGGTTTTCTACATTGTGGATTTCTACATCGCTGTCTTCGTTGATGCTGTGGTATATTCCGAAGCGACTTGTGGTGACTATGGTGAAGGTCCTTCACCTGAGGAGGTGGGACCACAGAGATTCTTGATCTTTTGTTATGCAAAGTGTACCAAAGAGGTTTTGTTCAACAAGGATACTCAACAGGTGATCCTTATGAAGAGACTGACATCTAAGGAGCTTCAGGGATAACGAGATTCAGGGACGAGGGGGTCTCTAAAGAGACTGACAAGGATGCCCAGGGGCACTGGGACTTGGCACAAGAATGCCTAGGGTTACTAGGTCATGGACGAGGAGGAGAGTGTCGACAAAGAGTCACACTCGAGGACAAGGACAAAGACTTATGAGAGGAAGCTAAACTTCCAGGAGATTCAAGAAGGTATGCTTGTATAGTGTAGATCAAGAATAGAGAATACAAACGATATAGCAAAGGTTTAAATAAGTGGAAAGGAATGTGCACAGACCCAGCTTACAAAGGAAATGGAAACCAATGGAAGGTAGGAGAACTTGTCATCGTAAAAGAGGCGACTATGGAGGGAGATAAGTCCATGCAGGGGAATTATGGTAATAAATAGGTGATGACAATATTGGAGGGGTCGGTGAGGATTAATGAAGCTGAAGTGATAGAAGCTGACCTACCATGCCACATACAAGTGACAAGTTGAGAGGTAATGAGATAAATAGAACAATAAAGAGGAAAAATCGTAACACTCAAGGTCCACTTCAGATAGTCCATTCTGCAGTCATTACTGACTGCCTAACTTAGGTTATGGATATTATATTTGCTACACTAATGTCCAGGGTTGATGGAACTTTGCATGACAAAAACTTCTCCTTTTTTTCCCCTTATCTATTACAGTGAACTACCAGTGTTCCTCCAGCCCTGTAATAGCACCATCCACTTGAACATGAAACATTCCTATGGACCACAAGGGTCAATCACTATCATTGAAACCCCATATGATCTTGTGGTGATGCTGGAAGGCTTTGAAGGCAATGCTAAGTGACCTGATGAAATTTGGGGAGAGAGTGATAAGCACTGTGCAGGAGAGGCCCATTTCAAAAGTGGTAACAAGTTTAGGACCTCATTGAATCTCCTGAGAAAAAAAAACAAGAAGCCAGAGATGGGCAAAAAAAAATAATACTATTAGGACAGGCAAGCAAGGGGATAAAAAAGTCAACGGTGAAGAGGGTGGTGAAGAAATGGGTCTCCAGCATCTTAAACATCATTCACTGACATCAATGAATATTGCTCACAAATCCCTCAAAGCTGTAGAGGGAGGATGGTTAGGGTGTAGACCAGCAACAGCCCCTGGGCAGAGCATACCTTGTTCAAACTTGTACAAAGTGGACTGACACTTATTAAGTGAGATGGCAGGTAATACCAGCTCTGAATTATTCATAAATTTGTGCAAACCTAACTGACCATTGAAAGAACCCTCCATGCCCTTCTGAATGCCTTCAGTTATGTCATTGCTGTGCTGGCAGGATATGTGAGAGTGATATTCAAATGGCTTCTCAATGACATAACATCTCAATTTAAATCTCAATCTCTGGATATACCATTTGAAACAACTCTCAAAGCTATAAGCTCAAAGGTTGCACAAGGAAAGGCTAAGACATTTAAGAGGAGAGGAGAAGATGAAAGAGTACTCCAACTGGGACCTTTGAGAGGAAAAGACCAGAAGAACTAGACTGGAGTTCTTCAGTGCTGCATTGGGGGTTTATATACTACAACAGTGTTTACCAGTATTGACACTGTATCTATGATATGCAATGCTTTGTCCACATGTGTGGAAATGGAATAGAAGCATAGAAGCATAGCATGAGGCCAACACGCTGTGTGGCAAAATGGAAGTCGGGAAGCATACAATGTGTGATGGGCATGTACATCAAATGGAAGAGAAGCATGTGTGTAATAATAGCCGGCACGGTAATGAAGTGAAAAGGTGAATACTGTGACAGGGTAAGTGGATTGTAGATCTGTGAGAAAGGTTTGAGTGTCCAGACTGCATGGCAGTCGTTGCACGAAAAGATTCTAAGTCCATGAAATGTAAGTGAGCGTTCACGATAAGATAGATGATTAGATCCTTGGGGATCATGTGATGTGATAAGATAAGATAAGAAGCAAAATGTGAAGGGGAAAAATGTAGACCCGTAACATCATGATCTTAGCATTCCAGAGCAAGACTTCATCAATGTATCACATCTTTCCATATGAAGAATATTGGAGAGCATCAAGCAATAGTGAACCAATCCATCTATTTTGCAAGACCTAATCCTCCCCAGCATTCATCAAGGCTTATCAAGAAATCCATTCACTTCCTTGTGATCCTGGAGATGACCTAGAACGTGTTGTTGCCCTGCTCATACTTTGGTCTGATGCTACACATCTCACCAACTTTGGTGATGCATCTCTCTGGCCAATTTACCTTTATCTCGCCAATCAATCCAAATATACTCATGGAAAGCTGACAGCAAATGCATGCCAACATGTTGCCTATATTCTGAAACAATCCAAAAGACATGAAGTCCCAAGGTTACACTAAAACAGTTAAACTCGTGGAGGAAAGGTAGTGAAGAGGCTACTCTGATCTTTGTGGGGAAAAGACCAAGAGAACTAGACTGAGTTCTCTGGCCGTTGCATTCAAGCTTATATACTACATGGGTGTGTACACTTGTGTATGTCTAATCTATGATATAGGGGTAACATGTGTATAATGCATGGTGTGGCAGCATAGCCATAGAATGGAACAAAAGCATAACATGAGGACCATATGAGGATGTGGCAGAATGGAAGATGAGAAGCATGGCATGTGTACAACGCATGTAGAATAGCATTCGTTGCATGAAAAGTTCTAAGTCCAAAAGATAAGATGAGTGTTCATGATAGTTAGATGATTAGATCTGATAAGATCACATGATGCGATAAGATAAGATAAGATAAAATAAAGGAGAAAAATGTTAGACCCATAACATATTCCTGGTGTATGTCATCTCCATCTATTCCCATGACAATTTGCTCACAGCCCTTCTATAGCTTCTGGATGACTTTCAAGACAAATACAGCAAATCCTATGGTGAGGCATCATCAGGTGATGTGTATATTCACTGCAAGTGTAAGTTAATGCAGGTGATTTGGAAGTTGCTCCTTAATGAGCAGTTTGTCGATGCATGTAATGGTAGTGAAACACGTAAAAGCAGCAAACCGGCATTTTTCTCCTTTTCGCTTATACCACGATTATGGACTTATTCCTTATATTTTTCCTAGTCACTTTACCTTTTTACTGCTCAACCGTAAGCGCGCGCCTATCTTATCTCTTCATCATCTTATCTCCAGCGCTTACAACTTACATCTTATCGCATCTTATCTATATCCTCCCACGTAGGCCGCCGCATTGTATCTTCACCCTTCACCCTGTTGTCTCGGCCCTACGTCATTCCATTCCCATCACACATGTCTTACACATGTCGTGCTTCTCCCCACCCCCTATCGTATCTAGACCGGTCTAGAGTACCTCGTTGTAGCCACATCATAGCTACGTCATGCCTCACACAGGCCTCATGTACTTGTAGTGTAGCACTATATAAGCTGAGGCCTGGGGACAGAATCGCCAGTCGATTCTCCTCTAGCCTTAGTATTGTCAATGGACATACTCTGTTAAGGAAAGATCCAAAGCTAAGACGATACTATTGTTGAGTACCTCCAAACCTCGATAACGGTCTCTCTCAGTCAAAGACTACTTATCATCATCGCAAGTTCCCTCACTCTCCTCTTCGACTCATTCCTCTACCCTTCGTGTCTAGGGTTAGGTCTTATTGTTTGGGTTGTTCAATCCACGCCCGGTTACAACTCATACGGTTATTCACGGCCGTTACAATGCATACAAGAACGGGATTGTGATTAAGTTTTTTGATAGAATCATACAGTGGGTCTTCCCTCATTTCTTTACTTACTTAGCCAATTACCCTGAAAAGTGAGTACATCTCTATCATTCTTATCTCCCATGTCATCTGACCATTCTAGAATTCTACTTGCATGCATCAAATTCCTTGGGAAATGTTTGTGTCCCTGCTGCTTGGTCAAGAAGTCTGACGTCTGTGACATGGGATCTCCTGTTGACATGGATATCCAGCTGAATAAGACTCGCATCAGCAATGGTGAACTAAGAGGCAAGGTAGTAAGTGCCCAGAGATCAATTTTCAAGCATGGAGCAAATATCAACAGCTTGCATGTGAAGGAAATACTTGATGACGAGTCATTGGTACCTATCCATGTAACTTATTCTACTATCTATGCTATTCTGATCTCACTAATGACTATGATTAGAACACCTTTACTGAGAAAATCTCAAATGAGGCATTCAATTTTTTTTGTCTACTAGTCATCAACCTCTTACATGAATTTGAATTGGGTATCTGGAAGGTGATATTCATGCATTTATTGCATATCCTTTTCACTGAAGGTGGGTCTTCAATTGAAAGGCTGAATTACCAGTGTGTCATATCTAATTTTCTTTCTTTCACCACTGATGAGTATATTTCCAGGTACCGAAGAGTGCCTATATTTGGCAGAGGAATGATCTGAAAATTTGCCAAGAACACCTCAAGTATGAAGTGTTTGGCAGCATGAGATTTTGAAGATCTCCTTCAGGTTAGTTTTACACATCAGTCATTTAGTGCTCATTCAAATCAAAAATAGTGTGCAATGCCCTGTTTTGAAGGTCTACTCCCAGCTCCCCACAACCAGCTCATCCTCGACCTGCTCTTTGACTTGGCAACTTGGCATGGTTACGCCAAGCTTCGACTTCACACAGAGAAGACCCTCATGTTCTTTGACAAGGCAATTGAATTACTTCGTCATTCAATGGCTAAGTTCCAAGAGATTACTTGCAGTATGTTACATGAAGTGTACCAAAGAGGGCTCATTCAACAAGGATACTCAACAGGCGATGCTCACAAAGAGACTGACGTCTGAGGAGCTTCAGGGATAACGAGGTACAAGGAACAAGGGAGTCTCTAGTGAGACTGACAAGGATGCCCAGGGGCTCTGGGGCTTTGACAAGAGCACCTAGGGTTGCTAGGTCTTGGACAAGGAGAGAAGCATCAACAGTTGGTCACACTGAGGGACAAGGACAAGGACTAAGAGAGGAAGCTAGACTTCCAGGTGATTCAAGAAGGTATGCTTGTATCGCATAGATCAAGAATAGAGAGTACAAGCGATACAGTATGGGTTTTTAAATAAGTAAGAAAGGAATGCGCATAGACCAGGCTTACAAAGAAAATGGAAACGGATGGAAGGTAGGAGAACTTGACGTTGTAAGAGAGGCAACTGTGGAGGAAGATAAGTCCATGTAGGGGAATTATGGTAATAAATAGGTGATGACAATATCGGAGGGGTCGGTGAGGATTAAGGAAGCTGAAGTGATAGAAGCCAACCTACCACGCCATGTGCGAGTGACAAGTCAAGATGTAACAAGATAAGTAGAATGGTAAAGAGGAAAAATCATAACATTGCCCCCTTCGTACCTTTGAGCTCCTGGCTCAAGAGTAAAATGCCCTCACCTTCCATGCTTATGTGCTGGGGATAGAGGGTCCTCCGTAAATGGCGTGTGCCTGGGAAGGGGAGAGACAATCAAAAGGACAGTCGTCTGCCACATGTTCTGCCTGAGAACAGATTGCACAGTTATGATGGGGACAGTGTCGGTCAGAATGACCCCAGTTGAGACAACTGCCACATTGGATGGTGAGACAATCTCTAGTAAGATGTCCAGGGCAGACTTGGCAGCAATGGGGGCATGAATATATAGGGCAATCCTTCTGAAAGTGTTCTCGGTTAAAACAATGGAAGCACTCAGTAAAAGAGTTGGCATGGGCAACAGGGAGTTGAGAGGATGGGGGCAAGACTCAAGTGGGGGAGGATAGGGTGCACTGTCCGTGAGGGGGTCTGAAGACCTGAGGTTCCAATCGAGGGATGGGGGTGATGTCATCGTCACTTTTGGTAGAGGCAGGGGATGGTTCAGGCAGAGGAGAGGAGAGGTGGGTGGCAAGGGTGGAGGTAGGAGTAGCAGTAGAGGAGGGGGTTTTGTGGGAAGGGAGAATGTCTGAGCAATCAAGGTAACTGTCATGTTGTTCTTGAGTAAGGGAGAGAAAAATACAATGGAAAGTGGGGTAAATGGTAGCTGGGGGAATAGAGGTGATAAAAGTGGAAAAGCCATGGTCGTATAGTGCACTGAGAATATGAAATGAAATCTCAGTCAAAGACGTGTGTAAGGCGAGGTTTAAGTTCTGAGAGAGGTTCAAAAGACATTGTGTACAGGTGATACTATGAAAGGCGCAAATAAGAGATTGGGATATGTAGTCCTCTTCAAAGAGGGGGTCTTCTTCAATGGTGTGGAGAAGAGTGGGAGTGTCTAAAACAGTGGTGAAGAGCATGTTTCGCCCGGATTTGGGCAGAAGACATGGCAACACTGAATGAGAATGTAATGAAGAATATGAACCAAATGAAGGAGAGGGCTGAGGAGATGTGGCATCCGAGGAGGGAGATTGCATGTTGGACCAGGACAAGGTCAAAGAACATAAACGAGGTTTTCAGGTAAGGGTGCAAATGAAGTGAACAAGGAAAACAATGAAGAAGACAGCTGCAATGATGAGTAAGGTGGGGCTGGAATAAGTATAACAGGCACAATGGATTGAAAGGCCAATGACTAGGAAGAAGAAAACAACAAGGAAGGGGAGGATTTCGAGCGTGAGGTTGGTGGAGGAGGAGTCAATTGGATAGATGCGTGGAGGACTGAGATAAAACATCTTGGAACCTTTTCCTTTATAGTCGGTGCCATTGCTTATAAGCAGTGAGGAGGGCGGTGGAATGACGGAGATTAGAAGCTGGTTCCCAAGTATTTTCGGATGAGGGGTATCCTTTCCATGTGGTCAGGAACCAGTGGTGGTTAGCTGGGCCCTTGTGGGAGATGATGGCCTTGACTTCGTATTCTTCTTCATTATCAATAACGTTAGGAGGGGGAGAAGAGAAGGCGGGACCATGCGTTTCAGTGGAGCGATAAGAGGAGAGTAATGAGGCATGGAAAACATCATGGATTTTCCATGTGGGAGGGAGGTGGAGTTGGTAGGTGAGGGGGGATAGTACCTGTGTGATCTCGAAGGGACCATGTTGCTTGGGTGCAAGCTTCCTGGATGGGTAACGAAGGCAGAGATGAGAGGCTTCTAACCACACCTTGTTACCTACTTTCCAAGGGGAGAAGTGACGGACTGATCTAGAAGTCATTGCCTTGTGAGCAGAATCATGGGCTGCCAGGGCTTCCTTGCGAGCTTCATTGAGGGAGGAGAGGTGGTTTTCTAAAGCAGGAAGGAAGGTTTTTCCTAGAGGGGGATAGGATTGAGATTCATAGCTGTAAAGGAGAGAGAATGGGGATTTCTTGGTGGAGCTGTGAGGGGCAGAGTTGTGGTGGAATTCTGCAGCGGTAAGGGACGAGGCCCAGGAGGAGGGGTTGTTGGCACAAAAGATCCAGAGGTAGGTTTCCAATTCCTAATTGGTCCACTCTGTTTGTCCATTGGTCTGAGGGTGATAGGTGGTGGAGAGACGGACATCGTACTTCAGGAGTCATGCAAGTTCCCTTGCAAAGGTGGATGCGAATTGTAGGCCACAATCAGAGATAAGGATTTCATGGAGGCCAAATCTTTTGAACACATGATTGAAAAAGATTTGTGCAACTCCAGTGGCGTCAATGGTTTTAGAGCAAGGAGTGAGAATTACCCCCTTTGTAAGGCCATGGTCTACTATGACCAGAATAGAGTCATGGGAATTGGAGAGGGGAAAATTGGTGATGAGGTCGACAGAGAGTTGCTTGAAGGGAAGGGAGTGGGAGGAGGGGATTGGAGAGAGAGGGGGAATGGTCAGATGAGTGTTCACCTTATTCTGCTGGCAAATTGCACAGCTGTCGATGAAGTGTTTCACAAAAGATGAGAGACCTGGCCACCAGAAGTCGTGTTTGAGGATGGACTTAGTGCGAAATATACCCATGTGACCCAAAAGCAGCGAGGAATAAATGGAGTGGAGGAGGGCAGAGCGAGCTGTGGGAGAAACATACATGCGACCTTTGAAGTAAAGGTGACCATTGTCAAAGGTCCAATCATTTAAGGAAGCACGGGTAAAGAGGGGAGAACCCTCATTGAGGGCAGCCAGAGCTCTAAGTACAAAGGGGTTGGAGGTGGTGGAGAACTTGATGTGGCGTGCAAGGGTGAGGTCAAGGGCATTGATAATGACTGGGTCAGGAAGGATGGCACAGTCAGCATTGTCAGAGGAGATATCAACATCATCTTTTCGAGAAAGGGCATCAGCAGGGCCCATCTGAGAACCTGGGGTAATGGCCCAGACAATGTCAAAGTCTTGTAGAAAGAGGGCCCATTGGGCTTGACAACGAGAGAGTTTGCGAGGATCTCAGATATAGGAGAGGTTTTTGTGATCCATAATGATTGTGACTGGGTGGGGGGTGCCTTGGAGGTAATGTTTCCATTCATCAAGGGCATAGATGATGGCAAGAAGTTCTCTGTCATAGATGTCATAGTTTCGTTCTGCTGAGGAGAAGGTTTTGGAGAAGTAAGCTGTGGGCTTCTTGTCACCGTTTGGGTTGAGTTGCATGAGAACCACACCGGCAGCAAGAAGGGAGGCTGTTACGTTTTTCCCTCTTTATCAATCTATTTACCTTGTTACATCTTGACTCGTCACTTGTACGTGGCGCGGTAGGTCGGCTTCCATCACTTCTGCTTCACTAATCCTCGCCGATCCCTCCGATGTTATCATCACCTACTTGTTCCCTTAGTTCCCTTACACGGACTCATCTTCCTCCGCAGTCGCCTCTCTCATGACGACAAGTATTCCATCTGCTTCCATCCGTTTCCATTACTTTAGTCAGCCTGGTCTGTGCGCATATTTCCTTTTATTTAAACCTATACCGCAGCGCTTGTATTCCCCATTCTTGATCTACACTTAACAAGCATATCTTCTTGAGTCCCCTGGAAGTCTAGCTTCCACTCCTAAGTCCTTGTCCTCGTCTCCAAGCGTGACTTTGTGTCGACGCTCCTTCCCTTGTCCAAGACCTAGTAACCCTAGGCACGCTCGTGTCAAGACCCAGTGCCCCTGGGCATCCCTGTCAGTCTCTCTGAAGACCCCCTCATCCTTATACCTCGTTATCCTCGCAGCTCCCCAGACGTCGGTCTCTTCGTGAGCATCGCCTGTGGAGTATCCCTGTTGAACGAGGTCCCTCTGGTACGCTTCGCATAACAGAGGCGTCCATCATGACAAAGGAGGGTTTGGTGACGTTGGGGATGGCAAGGACTGGGACGGTGCAAAAGATATTGTGAAGGGAATCAAAGGCCTTCTGCTGGAGGGGAGTCCAAGCCCATTTCTCATCCTTTCAGGTGAGGAAGGTTAAAGGAGAGATAATGTTAGAGTAATTTGGAATGAACTTCCAGTAGAAGTTGGCAAAACCAAGGAAGGATTGTATTCCTTTGACAGAAGTAGGGGGTTTTCAGTCAGCGATGGCAGAGAGCTTCTTTGGGTCCATGTGGACGAGCCCTTGTCCAATGATGAGGCCTAGATACTGTTACAGGT
Source organism: Baorangia bicolor (assembly GCA_038093395.1). Lineage (NCBI taxonomy): Eukaryota > Fungi > Basidiomycota > Agaricomycetes > Boletales > Boletaceae > Baorangia > Baorangia bicolor. The sequence goes on along the minus strand of JBBPSC010001128.1, from coordinate 1,416 downwards.
CTACATTTTTCACCCTGCACATTTCTCTTTTATCTTATCTTATCACGTCATGTGATCCCTTAGGATCTAATCATCTATCTTATCATGAACGCTCTACTTACATTTCATGGACTTAAAATCGTTTCATGCAAAGCTGCTTAGTCAGCAGGACACTCAACCCTTTCACACGGATCTAAGATCCCCTTACATTGTCACGGTGTTCACTCTTTCACTTCATCACCGTGCCGGTTATTATTACATCATGCTTCTCTTCCATTTGATTAACATGCCCATCACACGTGGTATGCTTCTCTTCTCTTCCATTCTGCCACACAGTGTTGAAGAGAAGATAGCTCGTATGACCTGCTGGAACGGATGTTCCAGTCAGAGCTTGTAGTGAAAAGTGAAGGGTACGAATAGTCCGTCCCTAAAGGGATTCCAGAGCGGGCACGGTCTAGAAGTTAGTCCAGCGTTACTTGATCCAACGAGATAGGTAGTCCAAAGGAAGTCCAGACTGAAGATATGGTAGCGTGGGCGGGGGTCCAAACGTAAGGGACTGGGAGTCCGTGCATGAGGAGATGGCAAGAAACAGAATACAGCGTGCAGTAAGATGTTAGAGACGGCAAGAACAACGGTGTTCTTCTTCTGAGACCCACGTTGGGTGGTCAACAATGAACGGTTTAGACGGACGATATACGATGATGATAAGAATCCAACGGGCGGAAACTGGTATTCCTTCCCAGGCTACAAGACCTAAGTATCTACTGAAACAACCCTCAAAGCTTGAAGCTCAAAAATTGCATTTGAAAGGCTAAGACTTTAAGGAAGAGAGGAAGTAGTACTACAACTGGGACCCTTGAGGGGAAAAGACCAGAAGAACTAGACTGGAGTTCTCTGGCGTTGCATTGGGGCTTTATATACTACATGGGGTGTGTACACCTGTGTATGTCTAATCTATGATTGCAATGCATTGTCCGTGTTACGGGTCTAACATTTTTCTCCCTTATCTTATCTTTCAATCTTATCTTATTGCGTCACATGATCTAATCAGATCTCATCGTCTAACTATTGTGAACGCTTTATCTAATCTTTTGGACTTAGAACTTTTCGCGCAATGGACGCTCACTTCTCACAGATCTAAGATCCCCTTTTACCTAGCACAGTTTCACCTTTTCACTCATCACCGTGCAGGCTACTATTACCTTCCATTCCACATGCGTTGTACGCATGCCATGCTTCTCCGCTTCCATTCTGCCACATCCTCATGTGGTCCTCATGTTGCGCTTCTCTTCCATTTCATGGCTATGTTTCCATACCATGCCTTATGCACATGCCCTACTATATCGTAGATTAGACGTACACAGGTGTACACACCCATGTAGTATATAAGACCTCAATAGACGGCCAGAGAACTCCAGTCTAGTTCTCTTGGTCTTT
>JBBPSC010001127.1:0-11570 GCA_038093395.1 Baorangia bicolor | reverse complement strand
GTTCCTTGACGGGGAAGGGAGCTGAGCCTATACCTATCATATCATTCCGCACACAACAATGGCCTATCCTGCACGCTGTCGCTGTGAGTCTCGTGATGGAGAACTGGTACTCTATCACAGCAAGCCAAACCACGAACGAGTCCCTTGATTCTCGCGTCCGCCATGGTTTCGCCGTCATCGTGAAAACTACCGTTTTCCGCCATGTGCAACGTTGTGTATCCGAGGTTTCCGAGCGATGCGGTGCTCAGGGCACTTTTGAGAACAACTTTATGGCCCGGTTCGAGGTCGGTGATATATTCATACGTTGCGTGTTGTTGCTCACTCGACATACCTCAGAACGACAGCAAAGGCGCCATCATTGCCGATGGAGATGTGCTGACATTATGCATCCGGTTGTTCTCTGAGCTATTGCTCCAGCGATACCGGATGCCTCTCCCGGACGCATCAGAATCTCTCCTTGCTCGACACGCTGTGTCGTTATTCGAGGAGAACAAAGCGTTGCTGCAGCAATTACCCGGGGGTCATCGCAGTCAAGCCTTCAATGCACTCCTTCTCCCACAAGCAGAACGTTCTATCGAAGCCATGGGTCATTCGATGGCTTATTCCGCTGGCCTACAAAGGGGTTTACCGAAGCGCATCCTCGATATCTACGAATGTGCAGTCATCCGTCGCGACCCTGCTTGGTACTCTGAAAAGGGAGGCATGACGCGTCATGAGCAGCGTGTTCGCGAAGACGAGGTGGTCACGAGTGCCATGCCACACTTGGCGGGCTATCTGGACGATCTCAACATCGAGCCGTATGTCTCGGCACCCATTGTTTCGGATGCTGCGTGGAAGAAGTACTACTCTGCCATGCCTGTGTTCAAGAGGAACGCTGTGCCTATTTTCGATCAGGTCCAGGCCAAGTTGTAGGCTGTCCTGTTAGTGCCACTCACTGCCAACTTTCGTTCCATGTACAAATTATTATGTCTTAGTTGTATATCATTCCTCCTGGTGTGCTTTCGATGAACGACCACTCAGACTTGCATGTACTTATTCTCTGACAGACAACCAAACGTTCGAATGTATGCATCTCTCCTCAGTTCTCTGATAAACAGTAGCGGGTGCTTCTATTGCATACAACATGTTCTGTACCACATTTTAACACCAACTAAAGCACTCGTGTTATATCCACGAAATATGGTTAAGGTAACGGAACGTTCGCCTTTCGCCGTTGCATTGGCATCGGAGTGTTGGCAGCATCAGTTCAATGACAATCGCAATGGATTTCACCAAAGATCACACAATAATCGTACAAGGAGTCACATCGTCCATTACCGCAGAGTGGCTAACTAACTTGATGTCTCTTCTCCTTGAAGGCTTCGAAAAACCGTGTCACATCTGCTTCTTCTACAATCTTCCCTTGCTGCGCAAAGGGCCGCAAGTATTCCAATAGGTGGTCACTGGAGATCAATGTAATGTCAGAGGAAAACTAGAAGGTATAGCAAGAAGACGTACCGCATATCGTTGAAAGCATGGATACCATCGAGGGCACGATCGCGAGGCAGCCGCTCCAGGGCTCTTGCGCCAAGCTCTTCGAAAGAGAGGCCTGATACGAAATTAGCGCGAATTCTGCATCGGAATGAGGATGTAATCATGCCTGAGTCGGGATCCTCCGGTGGTTCATAAGTATCCTCTTCTTCGAGTAAGTATGGATGCGCCTGTAGCGATGGTAGACACTGCAAACGATTCTTTCATTTCAAAAGAATCGAGATAAATATACGACACTGACACGTTCACACCGACACCAACGTTGACGGAAGCCTTCAGTCAGAAAGATGTCACCAGCGCCATCGGGTATTGAATTCTCGGACTCAGAGGTTTGGTTATTGAAGATGGCTTGTGCAATGTGGTTGACAGCTGGTGCCAAACAGGGTGAGTGCGCCGAGGTCTTTGCTCTCTTCGGTTCAGGCTCGTCGACCTGAGAGGAGGAACACGAACGCGGCCGTTTGACCGTGATGGATTGGGGGTCTGCGACATCCAGTGAAGGTTCATCGAAGCACCCCTGAGATTGTCCTGGAGGATCCCCTTCGAGTCTTTGCCAAGGACCTCGTTCCCCGTTGCGTACTACCATGATGATGCCCTCGGTTCCTGCGTACCGACGAAGGATGGGTACTTTACTCACGCATCCAGCACACATGAATGAATCATAGTCATCGGCAGATATCAGGGGAGGGGGAAAACCAGAAGAGGATGCATCCGAACGGTCGTCCTCGTGCGTAACCATGTCATCAGGATCAGGTAAGTCGGGGGAGGACTCGCGCGGCAGTGGTCGTTCGCGCAAGTTGAGACATGATTCATGAAACCAGTCCTGTGTAGGAAGATCCAACAAGTCAGCAAGGCGATAGCAAGTAAAGAGGAGCACAACCTCACACGCCAAGCACTGGATCATCGTCTCCAGCTCCGTCTTGGGGTCATACGGTCTTGCACACCGACAGAACAGGCCCTGGAAGTTTTGTCCATATTGATTGGCGCCATTTTCCTCCTCCGGGTTCTTGTGCAGGGTGCATGCGTGCGGAATACCAGCCGTCGGACAGTCGCAGCGGAAGTCGCGTTTTGGGAAGAGTTCGACTTGTTCGTGGTTGGTGTGGCAAGCAATAGAGCACGAAGAGCATATTCCACGTGGTGTGGCACACGTCAAGCAGAGATAGACAGCCTGTTTGATGGGCCCCATGTTGAATGTACAGTGGGAGAACTCGTGAGGCAAAGCTAGCGCGGCCTCGCGAAGTAACGCATCCTGAGAAGTGATTAGATCGTTAAGAGAGCTCGGGCCAGGTGACATGAAAACAAAGCTTTCGTAGAATGAACTAGGAGGAACTGTTGGAGTTGGCGATTACATAATATCAGTTAAAGAACAAGACCCATTGGTGGAACTCATTCCACAACGATGACCCAGGATGTGATCTGTGTCGTACTGGCTAATTGAGGTTGAGCTCTGCCTCGGTCTGCCGCTCAGCATCTAGGAAAGACGTCCTGGCTACGTGATATCGTGAGTCGTTCACATACCAAGCTCGGAGTCGTACTGAAGACGCCCTGCAGTCCCATGGCGGTTCCATATGGATTTGACGTGTATTCTCATGGCTTCCGAGTTATCCATAGGTGGGCGTCAGATGATCATCCCATCGGGGTGTCCCAGACATAAAAAGACCTCCCTGGGACTTATCGTCAAACCGCTTCGTCTTCCACTTTTCCAGTGATTGCGAGACGATGGGTGCTCTCGACATTGCCAGAGTCCGCGCCTCCTTCCCCTCTTTACGCACAGGTTACATTTTTGCCGACAATGCGGGGGGTTCACAGACAGCCCAACATGTGATCGATAACATTGTTGATTACCTCAGCAACACAAACGTACAGCTCGGTGCAGACTATTCAGTCGGCGTACAGAGCACCCGGCGTGTCTCGGGTGGATCGGTCGCCGCAGCTTTGTTGTTCAATGCCGCTTCTGTCGACGAAGTAGGCTATGGACCCAGTTCTACTATGGTGCTTGAAAACATTGCTAGGGCACTGGATAACGATATCCAGCCTGGCGACGAGTTCATCATCACCGGAGAACATGAAGGTGGTGATCTATGCTTGCTCTGACAGCCCCGCATTGATGGCGATCGACTTGCAGCGAATAATGGTCCTTGGAAACGATTGGCAGAACGCCGCGGCGCGGTTGTGAAATATTGGCGCACTACCGCGGTCGAAGAGGGCAATCCGTATTCTCTTACCTATGAAACGGAGGATTTACTTTCCCTCATTTCATCCAAGACGCGCATTGTCGCCATCACGGGCTGCTCAAACATTTTGGGCACGATTTATCCAATCCAAGACATCGTCAGGGCGCTCAGACAGCGAGCGAAAGAAGTCGGGGCACTCAAGGTCGAAGTCTCTGTCGATTGCGTGGCGTACGCACCACACCGACAGATCGACGTCCAGAAATGGGATATCGACTATTGCGTCTTTTCTGTATACAAGGTAGTGTATCCGTTGACGCAGGCGTTCAAGATGAAGTTGACGTCATATACGCAGGTGTATGGCGCACATAACGCAGCGTTTTATATCCGTACCACTGCCTTCAAGTCATCGCTCGGGTCGATCATTCATCACTTTCTCACAGTAGACAACAGCCCAAACAAGGTTCAGGTTGGCGGTCCTGGTTACGAACTCGTTCACGGCGCCAGCGGAGTCGTTCCGTATCTCCTATCGCTCACACCGGAAAACAACTTGGAAGCGTCCTTCGCTGCAATTGCGCAACATGAGCAAAGCCTCATGCAACCATTGCTGTCCTTCCTCACAGACAAGCAGCAATACGATAGAGGTGTTCGCCTGGTTGGAACGAGCACGATCGACCAGTCAAGGGTACCTACGGTTTCCTTCGTGGTCATCGGCGAGCGTGCAATTAAGAGCAAGGATGTCGTGGCCGAGTTTGACAAGGAGGGTGATGTGCGTTTGGTTCTCTCGGTCAATATCAGGTTTCTGACCTACCTGCGTTGCATAGATTGGTATTCGCTTTGGTCATTTTTACGCATACGGCCTTATCGCCAATGCGACGCCCAAGCTGGATCCCGCTGATGGTGTTGTACGCATCTCTCTCGTCCACTATAATACAGTAGAGGAAGTTGAGAGGATAGTTGGCATCTTGCGCAGAGTACTTGCTTGAGAACAAATTGGACGTCTTGCATTTTGTTAAGCGTGACGCGTGAAATAAGGAGTTATTTGGCCACATGACTCCTTGCGGAAGCACAGCGTTATCTATCGCACGTCCAAACACTCACCACTCACAGTTTATTCCTATACCCACCGGAGGTTCACTCAGCGTTCAGATCTCAGACATGGCGAGCCAGAGCGGACCCGATCCCATTCTTCTAACGCTGTTTGCCAATCGCTTCATGAGCGTTGCAGAAGCGATGGGAAGATCACTCCAGCAGACATCCATTAGCACCAACATCAAGGAGAGACTGGATTTCTCGTGCGCGCTCTTCGCACCCGACGGCGACCTCGTCGCGAACGCACCCTTCATCCCTATCCACTTGGGGTCGATGAGCTTGTATGTGTATTCTGCCCGAGAATCCAAACACCACTCTCATCATGCCACGTCTTGATCAGCGCTGTCAAGTATCAGATGAAACTCCACGGAAAGAACCTCAAGGACGGCGATGTCCTGATGACCAACTCTCCTCATGCCGGTGGATCGTGAGTGCTTCGTATTCATTCGGGCAACGAGCCTCCTCAGTAATCCTGCAGTCACCTCCCGGATATTACGATCATCACACCCGTCTTTGACACGGAATCGAACGAAATTATCTTCTTCACTGCTTCCCGCGGACACCATGCGGACATTGGTGGCATTCTTCCGGGTTCGATGCCCCCTACGTCGGTCAATATCTTCGAGGAAGGCGCAGAGATCGTCAGTTTTAAAATAGTAGATGGTGGCGTCTTTGATCAAAAGACCCTTTACGAGTACATGGTCGAGAAACCGGCTCAGTACCCGGGTAGCTCTGGTTGCCGGAATATAAGAGACGTAGAGAGCGACTTGAAGGCGGTAAGTGGAGTGGTTGTACACCCTGACGCCGTATGACCCTTGACTCTTCTTCTAGCAAATCGCTGCAAACTACAAGGGCGTGCAGTTGATCCGCGCAAGTGAGGATGATGTTTCCGTTTCCATCTCCATTGCTCATGTGTCTCCAGTGGTCGATGACTACGGCTTGAAAACTGTGCAAGAGTACATGTATCATATTCGCGCAAATGCCGAGAACTCGGTAAGGAACCTCTTAGTAGAGGTTGCGAAACGGGCAGGTTCCAATGTTTTGACGTCCGTGGACTATCTTGATGATGGGACACCGGTGCATATTTTTCTTGGTATTCCCCGTCAAGTCCGATCTCACAATGTTGCATTAGATCCAACTGAGGGTCGAGATTGACGAGGAGACACGATCTGCGGTGCTCGACTTTGAAGGCACTGGCTGTGAAGTTCGGGGAAACTTGAATTCCCCCATCTCCGTCGTACATTCTGCTGTTATCTATTGTATGCGGGCGATGCTGGATGTCGATATTCCTCTCAATGCTGGCTGCCTGGTGCCACTGGACGGTGCATACGTCCCCTTTGCAAAGAGAGAACTTGCTGATAAGAAAGGTCACCAGTCAGAATCCCAGAGAAATCGTTATTGTCACCTTCTCGGACCGCTGCGGTCTGCGGGGGAAATGTCCTTACGTCTCAACGAATTGTTGACGTTGTATTGAAGGCTTTCCATGCATGTGCTGCTAGCCAGGGATGTACAAAGTGCGTGTGAATCCCAGCTTGCCTCATCCTCTGGCCCGGAGCTCATTTCGTAGCAACCTTACTTTTGGCACTGGAGGCAAGAACAGCGACGGGGTAGCCGTTGCAGGATGGGGGTATTATGAGGCAAGCTATGCTCTTCCCAGATCAGGGGTCTTGCGCTGATCTTATAATAAGACCATTGCGGGAGGCTCAGGTGCTGGTCCTGGGTGGCAGGGTACGTCTGGGGTGCATACACATATTACAAACACGCGCATTGGGGATGTCGAGATTCTGGAGCGCCGATACCCTGTTCTTTTCCATCGATTTGGGTTGCGCCCCGGTTCCGGTGGGAACGGAAAGTGGCGTGGCGGAGATGGTGTCACTCGGGAGTTTGAAGTGACCCACCCGCTCCAGGTGTCAATCTTGAGCGAGGCGAGTGCTGAATTTTCGTATACGAAAAATGTATCTCATGAATCCTTAGCGACGGACTCGAGCACCCTATGGAGTGGATGGGGGAGAGGCTGCTCTGATGGGTCGAAACACATGGATCAAACAGAGGCGTCAACAGGACGGCGACCTAGTTGCGGACGAGGATCAGGGACCACGGCATGTGAACATTGGGGGCAAGGCGACCGTATTCATGGGCAAAGGTGATCGACTGTTGATCGAGACACCTGGCGGTGGTGGATGGGGCATTCCCAGCGCGGGAAGCGCGAGTGTGTTGGAAGCGCACAAACCGGTTTGGGAGGCGCGAGGTAGTTTTGCTGAGAGGGCGGCTACACAAGCTAGTTTTTGAATGCATATCAGAAGTAGCAACCCCCCGAGTCCGCCGCGAGACTTGGTCGCCGTTTGTATGTGCTGTTGTTCAACTACCAAGTATTGCCGGCGGATATCGAACTAAGCCCCGAGGACTCGGCTACGCATTTGTCTTGCTGAACATGGCCGACGGATGTGACAACAGGGGACCGACAGTCCAAGTAACTATATGATACGTCTCAGAGATACGACATGGATACTCTCATTCGGTCATGCATATCGGTCTCGCTGGCGTTCCTCCCAGGACGGAGGACATGCTCGACTTTATCGTCGTCGGGGGCGGTATAGCCGGTCTTGCAACCGCATGGTCTCTGCAGAAAGCGGGTCATCGGGCCACCGTTCTCGAACAAAATCACCCGGATGTGTTGTCCAAGGTACCCATCGTCCTCTGAGCCCATGTTTCATCGGCAGAATGAACGTCGCACTGACACTCGACGGGTTGGCAGTGTCGGGAAGGCGTTCGCTCAACCCCGACCATGACGCAAATTATCAATGACTGGGGTATCGGTGACAAGCTCTCCAGAATAGCAACCCGGATCATGCAGATGACCTTTCTTGATGGTATGTCACGATCGCCTCCCAAACTCACAAAGGTAAATTCGGGGTACATCTTACAATAGGGAAAACGGGTGAAGAGCTTGGACTCATCGCCGTGAACGGCAAGGTGATGGAAACCCTTCCCGCCGACTTTAGTTGCGTCCAGGTTCGTGCCAAGTCACGATCGTCTCAACAGGGTAACATTCACCTCCTTATGCTTAGTACGGAGAACTGTTCCGTATATTCTACGACCTTGCGAAGGACTCTGGCGTGGATCTTCGCTTTAACTCCAAGGTCGTCTCAGTAGATCCATGGGAAGGAATGGTTACCTGTGAAGATGGCCTACAGCTGACGGCTGACGTCATCGTTGGCGCAGACGGCACGGAAAGTGTCGTGCGTCCCGTGGTCCTCGAGTCTTCTTCCCCACCGCCAGATTGCGATAATCGGTTCACCGTTTGGTGAGTATCGACGTTTCAGGATTTGTCAGACTCCCTGATACTGTTGTGTGCCAAGTCTTGTCGCTTCTGCCGATGTGGCCAGGCAAGATGAGGAACTAGCAGCGTTAGTGGATGCAAGAAGTGTACGTCCATCTTGATTGGATGATAAATGTGTCAGTTGACATGTATTTTGCAGTGGACAGGATGGTTTGCGGATGACTGTTCAATGCACGGCGTACTCACTGTGAGATTCCATTTCTATTCCTGCCGTCGTTGCACTTCTAATCTAGAATGTCGTTGGGAAGGGACCCGGACCAAATCGCGACTACGCCCTGGTGATGAATATTACGATACGTAGTCAGGACGTATGGAAAGAGTTCCCAATGAGTCTCGAGTCGCTGAGGCTGGATTTGTTTGAACCTCGGTGAGCACCCTTTGATATCGGGAGTTAATGACCCTCAAGCTGACGCGTTTTTATTCTTAGTGCTCAGAAACTATTGAAGCTTTCCGACCAGCTTAGCAAGGTCGTGTTTACCCATTACGAGCCATTCGACAATTGGGTGCATGAAAGTGGAAAAGTTGTTCTAATTGGAGAAGCGGCACACCCAATCATAGTGAGTTGACCCGTCACCAGTTGTTTCAGACCCCGAATCGATGACCATACCAAGCCAGCTGGATCGCACAATACCGCTACGTGCATCGAAGACGCCATGACACTCTCGATGCTTTTCTCACTTCCCGCTACGAAACCTCAAACGACGATGCTTCTCAATGTCTTTGAAGAACTTCGACAACCGCGTTGTGCCTCTGTCCAAAGATACGTACGGCGCAAACGGGAGGTGATCACCATCCCTCATGGACCGGGCCAACGGACGCGCGACGCACTGCTACGAAGCCAACGCACTTGCCATCTAGGTGACGAGATGGACGACGAGTTTCTCTGCAGTACCTATACTGGGTTCGTCCAAATTTATGGTTTCGACGCGCGCGAGGCCGTGCAAGACTGGTGGGTAAAGTGGGGTCGAAGTATATTCATCCGCTCCATGGACGCGGAAGGCGAGGAGGATGCCGATGACGACGATGACGACGATGATGCACCAGCTTTGGTGCCAGTCATCGTCGACGCTGATGTCGAACGAGAAGGTCCAATGTATCCAATCATCTCAGATCCCCTCATGGGCGAAGACGAAGATGTCGTCCGTGAAGCCGAAGCCCATCGACGGGGTCAACAGTAGCCCCAGCAAGTAGACTGCATCGTCCTCTCTCCACTTTTTATGATTGGATTTTTCGTCGTGACGACATTCGTTCCTGCAGCATATATGGACCAGTATTTTGAATCCAAGAAACAACCATCGTATCATAATACTATTGGTGGTATAATTTACTACGCCAGTATCCCAACCCAGCATCAAGTTGTATCTATATCATACCTAATGCTGTCCTAAGCCATATTCAATGTCACTTTCCTACTTTCTTGCTCACGCTGTTGCTCGTTGAGCTGCAATTGTAAGCTCAGATCAGCCATGGGGAGACGACAGTGAACGAGCCGTCACGTACGAAAGTCTGCCACGAGTGATCTACGGGAGACTAGGTACCTGTCGTGAGAGTGGGTCGAAACATTAAACACATCACACTCACTCGTCGCATGCCATTGGCAGCGGCTTCTTGGCGATTTTTGTGCGTGAGGGCACCTGCGACGACGAGGACGCCGATAGTGAGCCCCTGTGCCCACATACGAGCTTGCACAGCCTGGAAGAATCCTCAGCATGTAAAGCCATACATATATCGCAGTTTAAACCACCTTCTGGGGTAGGGTCATATATCTGTGTCGGAAAAAGTAAGCCTAATCGGGATCGACAAGGGTCACGGCACCACTTACTTGTCCTTTGCCACAATGGCACCGGCTGCGACCATGGAGAGTGCCCAGCTCCCGAGAATGATGGAGTACTGATGCCGAGAGGCCCAGTCAAAGGCCTTGTCTGTAGTGGAAAGTGAATTGAACCGGGCCTCTTCTTCCGCCGCGACGCGATCCAGTTCCAGTTTTCCGGAATCCGACCTGACATATCCACCGCGATCGGGTCAGCGGCTGGACGCGCGGAACAAACACGGATGCCGACGCACCATCGGTTTCGTTCGAATTCCAAGCTACGCCATTCTGCTTGAATGGATGTCAATGGGGCGACGACCATCACGACGCCAGCGACTCGGAGAGGAAGGGGTAGGGAGCGGTACCATGCTGATTTGCGATGGAGGTAGTAGAAACCAGGTATAGCAACGGCAGCACTAGCAATAGCGCCCTCCAGTGCACCGCGCACTATGGCGGACTCGTGGTTTTCCCATTCTTCAGGAGTGATGTTGACTTTCATGGCTGACGAATATGTCTAGGACGACTCGCGGTTAACTCATTTATATGTCGAGGCTTGACCACGCCACCACCACCACAGGTCATTCTCGGGCTCATGCGGGTTTCCAATTCCGTGCTTTTCCGAATGTATCCGAAATCCTCCTCGGCGCCGACAAGCTCTATTCTTGAAGGACAAAGTTCCCTCGACGGACCGGACCCCGAATGAACGTAGTACTGCACCGACGCTGAATGGGCGTGTCAAGAACCTCCAAATTTTGTTAAAAACAACGTCATTGCGACCCTGTGAATTACCGCAAGAACATGATGTGATATAGGTGAAAGTCACTAACCGATCCATTCAACATATCACCCGCTACTATAAAAGCTGAGGGCTCGCTTCACTCGTCAGTTTGGGTCACATTTTCTTCTTTCTCTACACTACCCTACATTCCTTACAGTTGTTCAGCATCATGAGGTTGTCCGTCCTCGCCGCTCCTTTGCTCCTGGCTTCGACCACACTCGCTCGTTCACCACTCAGACGTAACCCAACCACAGATACTTGCGCAAACCTCGACGCAGACCTTGTGTTCTCTGATGTTTTGGTTGATGGTGATCATTTCCCCTCATGCTTGTGCAATGCTGAGTTCTAACCTGACCTAGGCAAACCATATGTTGCTGGCCATATCCACGTTGGCCTCTGTATCTCGCAGGTTCAAGTATTTGTCGGTCACTACAACGTCACAGAAGCCGCCGTCAAGGTTGTTGGCGTCGACAAGGTCGAATCTACTGTCACTAGCATGGTAAATTCACTTGTGTCCTCATACAATACGCTGGACGCTCACCCTGGCCGTTCACAGATCAAGAAAGCGGGTGTGCAGTGTTCCTACCCGCCCCACGCCAAGCCTGCAGTCACCAGTAGTAACGAGTGCGACTTTATATGCACAGACGGCTTCTTGGCCATGCCCGCGAGGCATCCTTCTTCGTGCATCTGTCCTCCGCACCTGACCGAGTGCAATGGTAAATGTGGTGATTTCCACTTGGGCTGCACAACGACACCACCCCCTTCGCGCCGGCAAAATGAACCCAAGTGTGGCAAGGACCTCACAATGTGTGGTGTGCCTGACGCAACATGGGGTCAAGCATTCAAATGTAC
>JBBPSC010001126.1:0-11574 GCA_038093395.1 Baorangia bicolor | reverse complement strand
CGCCCCGCCCAGATCATCCGCGCGCGCAGTCAACAACCCAGGGGAAAATGACCTCCGCGATCTTGTCATTCCCCCTCCACCCCCACGACGCTCCTCTAATCAAGCAAGTGATGACGGTGATCCAGATCGACTTGACCTGCGCGACCTTGTCATCACCCCCGCCCCGCCCGGATCATCCGCGCACGCAGTGGGCGAGCAAAGGGAAAACGACCTCCGTGACCTTGTCATTCCACCTCCGACTTTACGACGATCCTCCATGCAGGCAAGGGAGGAACATCAACCTGACATGCAAGACATTCCCCTTCCGCCTCTTCCGCTCACACCATCATCCCAACCCCCCGACGATGAAGATCGGGTCGATATGGCTGATATATGCACTCCAACGCCTCCGCATTCCCTCAATGCAAGACGTTTGATGGCTAAGTATCCAGAGGATGTTCTGGAATTGCGCAACTCTCGTGAACGCTCCCTTCACCGCCTCATGCTCGACGCCCGACTTAACCCACCTGGTAAGTTTATCGTTTATAGAGCGCTTTTCAGTCAGGATTGATTTCGTTTCGGCCAACAGACGGCGATATAATTAGGCATGAGTATAGTCGCCTCGAACGGGAAGGTTTTTTGGTTGGGGAGCAATTCATGCGCGGTAGGTTTCCCATCTTTCCTGATAAATTTTCGGCTAATTTGCGTTCGATACAGATACCTTTTCCGCTCGCATTCAATTTGAAAGTCTCCCCGTAACAACGATTGTACCGCACGTTGCGGGGCTGGACGATCCCATCGATACTGCCATCCGTGAATGTCAAGCCCGATTCCTTCAGGCATGCGCTCGACGGCGGACATTGCTTCAGCGGAAGAGGCGGATTTTTGACAGGTTAGATAGGATTGAGGCGGAGCAGAGGAAATTAGATATTGGGTTGTAATTGCTCGCCGCACCATACCCAGTTACTCATTGTACAATATGTGTGTATTGAAAAAATAAAACCCATATCTCTGACCCGCTCTTATCGGCTCCGCTCCGTTCTCTCAAGTCTCCTCAGATGCGGCTTCCTCCCGCTCAAAATGGCCATCCTTAATGGTGCGCGGCGAAAAAATATTTTAGCTTCATGATGGTTACCTTCCCAAGCCAGACAAAGACCTGTAGTAAAGGTCGTGATGCGGAAGAAAGAACAAGGGAAGCGAATATAAATTTCGGCCAAGGCTATCCAGCCGCCTCATCCCCAACCGTTAGAATTTTGAATCATAGTAGTGCGCTGTGGATTCACTCTGTGAGGAACATGGGGAGGGGGTTGAGCTATTGGAAGTCGTGAAAACGTAGATGGAGTCTGATAACCAAGAGGTTGGGTGGTGGAATGTTGGGATGGCATAGCTGGAGGTTGCTGCATATCCACTGAATTTAATTGCTGGGGTCTGACCACCATAAGGATTTGGTGTGTGCCCAAGCACCTGACAAGTGGATAGATGGCCAGATGTCTTCCCTGCTGCGCTGGTGGCACTTGAGTTTTGTGACTGGTGGAGATGTCTATTTAATGTGTGAAAGTATATTACAATCTAGTTACATGCCCCGTCTTCTCACCCTCCCTGGCTTCCGTCTCATTTTCCTCCGCCTTCTCTACTCAACTGGCGCCTCGATGTCTTCCCTCTGTTGACCCCCGCACCTTTTCCGCCATGCTGATCGCCCCTGAATGGGCAGACTGCGACTTCTCCGCCTGCGCCCCCTCCGTCACCTCCGCCTGTTCACCCCGCCCAGACATTTGCTCCGCTGCCGGCGCCTCCGCCTTTTCCTGTGCCGCCATATCTGCCTCAACCGCGACCACCACTTCTCCCTCCTCAATTTCTGCCTGCGCGATGTCTTCTGAGAGGGTGGCAATGGGAGGAAATGAGGGTGTGCTGCTTCCCGTATCGACAATCTGCGTTGTTGTCGTCGGTGATGTCGGCGGGCCGGCATCGGCGGTGTCCTGCTGCATGTCTTCCGCTTCGCCCTCTTGGTCTTCGTTAGGGGCGAGCGGAGTAACGATGACGCATGAAGTGTGGTTCACGACGGGTTCGAAATTGAACCCGGTCGCAACGTCGCCCTCCGAACCTCCCATGACTTTTCGTAGCGCTGCCGCGACTGCGCGACCCGTGGATAGCAGTGACCGCTCTTGCCGATGCAGGTGATCCGCCAATGCGCGATAGCGTTGGCGGAGCATGCGGTGTTCCTCTTCCAGCCGACGGTATCCGTCGCGGAGCCGCGCATTGTCCTCCAACACCTTTGAAAGTTCCTCTTTGCGAACAAAGGCGGCAGCGCTGGGGCCAGCCTGCGGGGCTGGAGTCTGCACCTGCCTGAATCTGGCGCTCCGCCTTAATTTGTCGGGGGAGGTGATTGGGTGTGAGGGGCCGACCTCTGGGCTATAGCTGGCGTCGGATTGGCCTGCGTGTTGTGGACCAGCGACGCCCCCCTCAGTTCGACGCTTGGCAGGCAAGAGGACTTCCATTTCTGTTCATCATCGTGTCAGATAGACTGTGTAAAATGGCGAGAAAACCCACTTTTCGAAGACCGTTTCTTAAGCAGCGGGGGGCTGGAATCCGCTTCTAATGGACTGCCCTTCCGCTTAGGTGGGTTTGTGGTTCGGGATGGAGACGGAGAAGGAGACGATGATGGGATGCGTGGGCGCGACTGGCGCCGTCTACGCTTCGTAGGAACGGCTGACGTCAGTACAGGATCTGGACGAGGACGGAGGGCAGAGCCGTCCTGCGAGGCACCACCGCGAAGCGAGCACGCCTTCCTTCGTTGGCGGCACAGTACACAGGCACCGTTCGGCTTTTTCGGGTTGAGGGTGCAGGTTACCCCGACTGTGATGCATAATGAGCATCCAGCAGTCGGGGGCGGAGGGGGGGAGGAACTGCGCGCCCTCTTGCCAGGCGGCAATGACCTGACGGGGGCGGGACGGTCGGCAGCGTCTTTGGTGTGGTCGCGTTCGGTGGCATTGTCGACGACATCGGGCGTCGGGTTGTACGCGGTCTCCTGTAATGCCGCGCTCTTGCGACTGCGTCCGCGCTGGTCGTCGTCGTCGTCGTCGTCGTGGTCGCTGTCCCTCGCCTTCTTCTTCCCTTCTGCCCTCTCCTTCCGCTTCCTTTTCTCATCCTCACCTTCTTCCTCTTTGTCGTTGTCTGCCTCTGCTGTGACGCACTCACCAAGCTGCGTCACCTGACTTGACGTTTCCCCTCCTCTCCTCGTCTCCGTTTCTACCATCACCGTCGGGAGGTCATACCAGGAGTGTCGGGACAAATCTTGATTCTTCCAACCTGCGATCCGCCTCCAGTCGGGCCATTTGGAACCCTCTACCAGCCAGAACGAATCTACGGCTATGAGGATCCTGGGCACTCTGTCCGCTTGGTGCACCACACCGCGCACAGTGTTCTCGTTATTTTTGTTCAGCTTTTGGCAAGCAGGATGTAATAGAAGCCACTTACCATTTCCGCCTCTATCAATTTCATGGCGGTATCCCAATTCTCGACCCCGCCTGGAACAACGTACTTGCGCAGGATTTCTACGATGTCATCTGCAGCCTTCTTCAGAGTAGCCTTCGCGCTCATGTTCACTGAAATTGGAAATGATACAAGCGGAAATGGTTTGGTTGTTGCGAGGTGGATGGATCAGTGAAGGAAGCGTTTAATCGCGAATTCCCACGGTTTGAGTGGACCTTTTGTCCAGGAATTTCTCACGGTTCAACCGTGACTTGTGCGAAACTCCGCCACAAGTCCACACTTTCGGCTCCTTTTGGGCATGCTCCGCCTTGTTGCGATTCGCGTCTGCGAGCGACTTCACCGCCTTCCATACCTCGCTCATCCTTACCTTCGTGGCAGATGAGTTCACGTTAGTCCACAAACGGTAAGAGATGCAGAGGTTGAATGCGAACATTGCTTTTTAGGTAGATTACTCGTCGCTGGCACGGAAGAAAATCAACGGTTAGGTGGTAATTTACGCTGCGTGCGCTACCAAAAAAATCAATCAATCATCGTACGAAATGGAGATGGAATCAAATAGACCTTTAAGAAAATTTCTATTATTCCTTGTCACCTTTCTTTTACAGCCACATTTACCCGCTAACACGTTGGCGGACCCCCTGTCATGGCGGAGCCGCCTACATCCCGTCATCAGCTCAAGATACTGGATAATGCGTTTCCTGAGCCGTTTTTTGATTAGGCATCCGACTTCATTTGGCTTTCGCGCGGTGTCGTTTGAATAGATCTATGGCATCCTGCGTGATCTCCGTCGATGAGCACTGGGCGGAGTAACAGCTCACGCTCCGATCATACATTTTGACGCGATCGTGATTATGAATTCTGATATGGATCGAAATCATCCTATCCAAAGAAGTTGGGGTCGTACGTACAGGTCTCCGAACCTAGTAAGGAGCGGAGCTGGACTTGGCGTGCCCAGCAATGATCAATGTCTCCGTCGAGCTCTTCAAGCTCCTGCATGCAATCCGCCAGCTCTGCTAGGCACTCCTCCTCCATCATATCCAGCTCTCTGTGTCGCGCTTCATCAAATGGCGAGATATCGATAGGCCATTTTCCCTATGGTTATGTCAACGTAGATGACGCAAGTAGGTATTATAGGGCTTACTTGGAAGTACACGGATGCCTCATCTGCCAGGTCCGCCATGCTCTGAATTTCCTCCGTCTCCGATGTGTCGGCCTCCGTGTCCTCCATCCACCATCGGCCCTTGAAGCGAATCGCCCAGTCGGGATCCCAGTTTGGGAGGATGCGCGGGATGTCCTGCACCATCCGAAGGCTCTGTGAATCCAAGGCCATAAGGCGGCCCTGGATCTCGCTGTCTTCTGCAGAATCCACCATCCATGAGGCCTGGCAAGCAGGCGCGGGAATTGGTATCGTGATTCGCGTGGCATGGATGTGCTGCAGTTTGTGAAGGCGCATCTGCATGAAAGGAGATGGAGAGTTGTAAATAATCAAATGATCTATGCAAACTTACAAATTCGACACGGAGCCCAGTCAGCCACACCGACGGCCAGTCCTCCTCCAAGCCTATCAGATAGCGCACAGCTGCCTCGATGCGACAACCACAGTAGTAGAGTACCATATGCAGAGTGCTTTGGGGTGTGTCTGCGAATGCGATGGTGGCGATGTTGTGCGACATGGTGGTGGGTAGAGAGGACCCTATATTGACGTATTTGGACTGCAACCCAATTCGGCATTTTCCGCACGATTCCACACGATGCCACAATGTCCACATTGAAGAATCATTTCACACCAAGACAGACTCTCTTTTGAGTCGTCGCAATGTTTACATTCGTTAATTAAATACGTTTACCACTGGGAATATTTGAAGACAGAAGGAAATAAAGACGACAAAGTAACTACGTTCCGCTCAGGGTGTGGCAGGAATCACTACATTTTGTAGGTCCCACGCACCCTCGTCGGCTCCGTCGTCAACCCGCATCGGCTTTGGCACCACCGTTCCGCTCTCTGCCTCTTCAACCCGCGCCGACTCTTGCACTACCGCTCCGCCCTCTACCTCGCTGGGCCGCGCCGACCCCTGCACCGCACCTTCGCTCTCTACCTCGTTTACTGGCGCTGTCACTTCCAACTCTCTCTCGATACCCTCCACCTCCTCCGCATCGGTTTCCTCCCCTCCTTTTTTCTCGCCCTCCGTATCGTCTGCCAATTCGTCAATCTCCTCGCTCACCGCCTCTCCGACCCGATGTGGTGATTCGGTCACCTCCGGGGGCGGCGTCGGTCTCCATTCTGTCGGAGTTGTCTGCACCGTGCGTTTGTCGCCGCGGTTTGCTGAAGGCGTGCGTGGGATCGAAGCAGGGTCGGGTGATGTCGCGCGCTCTTCTGCGACACGTTCTGTGATCGGCGTACTACCTCTGAGGACGAGACTTCCTCCGCCCTCGTCGGCCAGCGCGGGCGTCGCATGATTAGCGCTGCGGTCTGTCGTGCCCGTCCGCCCCGTTTCGCGACGCTCTTCTTCCAATGATTCAACGCGCGCGGCCATGGCGCAATAAAGCTGTTCCAAAACTTCATGCGCCTCTTGCAGGCGCTCGAGATCCGCGCGGACTCGGTTGTGCTCTTCCCTTGTAACCAGGGGAGACCCTCCGACCGTGTATAGAGGGCCTATGGTCGGCGCTGCGGATGAGGAGATTGGCATTTGCGCGGGGACGATGCAGCGTTCTTCTTCCGATGAGTCGTCGATGGCTGCCTTCCGAAGGAGGCGCTTCCGCTTTGGCTTTGGCAATGGGGTCGAGTCGGTGGGGGTAGGCGATCGGTTAGATTCAGAGGGGGGGCGAGCGCGCGATTCTCTCCGCGTCCTTTTTGCGAGCGACAATTTCTCGTCGGACTTTTTTGACGGACGAGAGCGAGACGACGCAGGGGGTCGCTGGGTGCGTCGACGAGTGGTGGAACGGCCGCGTTGGGTGCCATCGAGGAGCGTGCATTTCTTCTTCCTCTGCCGACAGAGTATGCACGCTCCATTTGGAACCAAGGGATTCCGCGTACAGTTCTCCCTGGCTGCGATGCACCGAGCGCATCTGTTATGGTGGGTCGGCACGAGCGTCGAATTCTCCGCCCTGTTTGCAGGCGCAGGCGCAGTCATGTGGCTTGCACCATCTGGAGACGTCCGCGGCTGGCCTTCTTCGTCCTCGTCCTGCGGATGTTCGCTGTTTGAACCTCCCTCCATCTCATCTTCGTCGGTTGGTATCCAAGGCTTGCAGGTCATGACTTGGAGCACCTTCCTGCGCTGGCGTGGGCGCCCGCGCTCGTCGTCGTCGTCGTCGTCATCCCTCGCCTTCTTCTTGCCGTAGGCACGCTCCTTTCGCCTTGCGGTCGCTTCTTCATCCTCGTCGTCGTCGTCGTCCTCCTCCTCCTCGTCCTCCTCCTGCATCGCTTCTTGCTTCACTTGCACTGCGCTGTTGACAGACACACGGTCGTGCGTCACCTCGTTCGACGACCCCTGTCCAGTGACTGCTTTTGGCGTGATCTTGCAGTACCACGCGTGGTTGGAGAGATCTTCGTCCATCCACGAGGCGATCCGCGTCCAGGCGGGCCACCCGCAACCCTCTTGTGGCCAGAGGGCATCTACCGCGACGAGTATCCCTGGCACGAGAGTAGCCTGCTGTACGACATTTCGAACGTTGATCTTATGGATGTCAACCACGTTGTGTAACATAGAAGTGTACCGATCGTCACTCACCATCTCAGCCTCTATCGCCTGCTTCGCGGTTGCCCAGTTGTCGATCCCGCCCGACGCGACATGGGTCTGTAGTGCTTGCGCGACAGTGTTTGCGGCGGTATCGATAATGGCGTTTGCGTCCATATTATGTGTGGGAAGCAAATTGTAGTAGTTGGAGCGTGTAATGGTTGAGGATGGGGGTAAGAACGAAGGAAGTCTTCGAGGGCCAATTCCCGCATGTTGGTGGATCCTTTTTTGTTTGCCCATTTCGGACGATTTCACCGCCACTTGAGCGAAACTCCGCCACAAAGTCCACACTTTCCATTTACACTGGTTCACCTCCTACAACGTCTGTGGCGCGCGAAAATGCAAGCCGAACACCGCCAAGTACGATTCGCGTCAACAAGTAAGTACGCGCCTCTTCATGCTCTTCGCATACTGAACGTGTCCGACCTCAGCTATTCGCACTATGCCACAAGACGACCCACGTTCCTCTACGACTCACGAACGCGTCACCTCTAAACGCCGACCATTGTCGCATCACGAAGATAGCGCGAACACGCGCTCGTCGAAGCGACACAAGTCTTCTTCGAACTCGTCTGATACCAAGAAGTCGAGAGGGACGGTGGCGCACCAACGCTGCGAAGAGGACTCGGGTGGAAATGCATCTGGTACGCCAGGCTTTCATTCGATGTTTCTGATTTGATCCACTAACGCGTTCTCGTTGAAGATGACCACGACCTCCGAGGGCTGGTCATCCCCCCTGCGCCCTCTAGGTCACCACCCCCTAGAGTGCGCCAAGAGCACGACCTCCGTGGGTTGGTCATCCCCCCTGCACCTTCCAGATCACCTCCCCCTAGAGTGCGCCAAGAACACGATCTCCGCGACCTCGTCATCCCCCCTGCGCCCTCCAGAT
Source organism: Baorangia bicolor (assembly GCA_038093395.1). NCBI lineage: Eukaryota > Fungi > Basidiomycota > Agaricomycetes > Boletales > Boletaceae > Baorangia > Baorangia bicolor. The sequence continues at coordinate 3,483 of JBBPSC010001126.1, read as the reverse complement.
CACCTCCGCGCCAAGAACACGATCTCCGCCACCTCGTCATCCCCCCTGCACCTTCCAGATCACCTCCCCCTAGAGTGCGCCAAGAACACGATCTCCGCGACCTCGTCATCCCTGCTGCGCCCTCCAGATCACCTCCGCGGCAAGAGCACGACCTCCGCGGGTTGGTCATCCCCCCTGCGCCCTCCAGGTCGCCTCCCCCTAGAGTGCGCGAAGAACACGATCTCCGCCACCTTGTCATTCCCCCTGCACCTTCCAGATCACCTCCCCCTAGAGTGCGCCAAGAACACGATCTCCGCGACCTCGTCATCCCTGCTGCGCCCTCCAGATCACTTCCGCGGCAAGAGCACGACCTCCGCGGGTTGGTCATCCCTCCTGTGCCCTCCAGGTCGCCTCCCCCTAGAGTGCGCCAAGAACACGATCTCCGCGACCTCGTCATCCCTACTGCGCCCTCCAGGTCGGCCGCGCCACAAAAACACGACCTCCGCGGGCTGGTCATCCCACCTGCGCCCTCCAAATCACCTCCCCCTAGAGTGCGCAAAGAGCACGATCTCCGCAACCTAGCTATCCCCCCCGCCCCTCCTGTTGATGGGGAGAGCGACGTCCGCCATACCGACAACCCTTCCGCCCCGTCGAAGCCGAAGACAAGAAGGTTATTGCGTGGCCAATACTCGGCGGATGTCGAAGGGTTGCGCGATTCGGATGAGCGTACTACACAACGGCTCATTCTCGAGAGCCGACTCAGTCCAGCAGGTAAGTCCGCCTGTTTATCCCGCTAGTCTGTTACTCAGGTCTGTCCGCCTCAACTAGACGATGACGTGGTCGCGCATGAGCGGCTACGCCTTCATTTGGAAAGCTTCCCCGCTAGGGTTGAAATCATGGCTGGTGAGTGCTCCATCGTTCAACTGTCACTTTTCTTTGATCTCTTTTCGATCCAGATACGTTCGCGGCGCGTATTGCTTACCAATCCCGACAAAGCCCCATTTCAACACACGATAAGCGGGTTGACGATCCGATCGAGGCTGCGATCGAAACATATCAAGCACGGTTTGTAGCGGGATGTATTCGGAGGCGGAGATTGCGAGAGCGGCAGAGGGCTATCATGCTTAGGTTAGATAGGATAGAGTCGGAGCGGAACAAGTTAAACATTGAGTTGTAAATATACTGCGTACATTCTGCGATATTCCATGATGATGAAACATGCCATCAATTGATGAACAAAACTGCCCTGAGACCATCCGTACCCAAGTCGTTTTGACTCGGATTCGTTTTAACATCCGCTAGCATTGTTGCAGGTATATAGATAACCTCCGCCTCCGCCTCCTTTCTCCGACAAACTCGCCAGCGCTTCTTAGGGTTAGAATTGGGGGGGGGGGGGGCCCGAGCGAAGCGAGGGAGGGGGGGCGAAGCCCCAGTCATGGGTAATGGGGGACCCCTTGAGCGGAGCTCAGGAGGGGGGCGAAGCTCCGTTAGGGTTATTTTAGGTTAGTAACCCTCCCTGTAGCCTACACTATAAATCACGCGCGAACGAGGCTTTAGTGTGCCCATGGAAGGGTGTCGGGAAGCCCCCGGAGTGGGGGGTCCTCTTCGCGCAACCCTGCGCCAGCCGGTGGGTGTAAAGCAAAGATGCTCAACATACCAACCACCCCAGCGGGTTTATAACACATCTCCTACGCGCCTATGTCGCTAGGCCTGCTTCTACTTGTCGGATGTCGTTTAATACCTCCTCCCGATCTTGAGTAATGTCTGAGATGTATCCTTTGGGGCCCGCTCACTTCCGACAAATGTTGAGCCATCTCCGCTGACGGGTCCGCTCACCCCTCAGAATCTCCGTCTCTGTATTTTCCGTCAAAGTAGGTCCGCTTGAAGCAGATACCCTTGTCGATTCAGAGTTATCCAGGCGGTTATCCCCTCGTCCCCTCTCTACAATCAACCTGCATTAAAAAAGAAGAAAGGTCTGCAGTACAAAGTCCACGTTATGATACTAAACCCGTCTCAAGGTACATGTATGTCACGCTCCAAAACTACCTGCGCCCGCTCTTCTACCGTGTCCAGTAAAACGTCTACCTTCGTTTTGAACAGGCGGAGGGTTTTCTTCCATTCCGCTGCAGTCATGAGGCGCGTGACGTTCGCTGTGTCGGGCCTCGTTACAATGTGGACGATGGACCTGTACTTCTCTTCCGCCGAATTCGACCAGACGCCAGTGTGAAGACCGCCTGATTTCCAAGCATGAACGGGGGGGAAAAAAGATTTCTTGGCGACCTGATTGCGGATATCTGCGTGATCCTTAGGTATTATGATTTGTGTAATGACTAGGTTGCAGCAACGTACCTGTGTCCACATGAAACGTCCCGACCAGTAGTTCCATCTCCTCCTCCGAGATGTGGTCCTCTACAAAGCAAAAGTCCGCTCCTGCAGACCACCTAAGTCCGTATCGTTCCGCATCCACAGAGGGTCCTTGGAGCAAGTCCTCTAGGTGGATGTGCTTGAAGCATATGCGTGCCAAGATTCCGCCAGAAAAGATTGCAGCAACGAAGCGTGGTTGCATCATGAGGAGTTCGACGGTCGATATGAAAGCGAAATAGTCGTCCCTTGTGGGTTGGAATCCGACACCCCGCTTGCGACGACTAAAGAGGACGGGCGGCGCCGCTCGAGGTTCCAACCTGTCCGACCGACACTTTCTGAGCACTCGGATCGCGTAGCCGTGGAAGATTGCTTGTTCGACTACCTTCTCCAGCGAAGGACCCCACTGTTGACGAATACATTGGGTTACCGCGATGGCTGACTCGAAGACGACCGTCCATTCCCGACGGTACCGCGACTCCCTGGGGACGATCTCGTATCCTTCCAACCTAATCGTCCAATTGCCAACGAGCGCTGCTTTGAACTTTGGAAAGTCAAAGTATAGCGCGTTCTTGCTGTGCAACAGCTCAGGAGAGTCTGGAAGGAGGTCCCAGTAACGAGCGGAAATCGCTCGTCTTTTGAGTGCCGTGGTTATGATGTACCTAACCCCGTCCCTCAGTCTACCTCCGCTCGTTGACCCATTCTTCTCCATCAACGATTGGCAAACCTCCTGTAAGGACAGCGCACCGTCGGGGAGCGTGATCGTACCCATCTCAAGGTCGGAGGCGACTGCCTCTGCGTGGAAGCCGTAGCGGTCGTGGAGGATGGAATCTAACAACGGTGAATTCCGTTCTTCTTCTGCCTCGTCGTCGGCATGCCCCAGCAATGCTGGGTTGTCGTGCCCTTGTGGCAGTGGGATCGCGACGGGGGCAGAGACGGCAACAGGGACTGGCGCTGGCGCTGGAGGTGCGACCTTGGCAAGCGGCATAGAGGTCGTGGCGGACGGGAGGGACGGAGCCTTGATTGGAGTGGAGGATAGAACGAGCGTCGCGCCTTCGACGGGGATGGGGGCACGGGGGGCAACGACCATACGGGCTGGCATGGGAGCTGGAGGAGGGGCGGGAACACAGAGGGGGGAGAGCA
>JBBPSC010001125.1:0-11574 GCA_038093395.1 Baorangia bicolor | reverse complement strand
ATCACCCGGGTCACTGATCCGAGCGAAACTCCAAAGCCGCTCTCCCAGTTTTGGTGGTACCGAAGCGCTGCGTCTTCGCTGGCTTATTGCGATGTTGCGTCGAAAGACGACCATGCCAACTGCACGATGAATGAACATGACAGGAAGTTCATGCCTCCACGACGTTGCGGTCGTGACACTCGCCCTATGATATCCTTGGTGTTTGTAGCCTTTGGTTGTATCGTATACACTCTAGTAGTAGCCCTCGATGAATCGAACAACGTGCTGGTTTCTATCACAGCCATGTGTATCGCCTGAAAACGTGTGCAGCACAGAACCAACTGACACGAACAGAGAAGCTCTTTTGAGACGATTTCTGCATCGTGCTGCGTAGGGAGATACATCAAGCACAGAGTACGAGGCATATGTCTAGGTAAATTGAATATCCGAACCACCGTTCAAAGCACCATCCTCTACTGCCAATCGATTGCTCCGCACTAGTGCTCATCCCTGGTTTCAACCCAAAATCCTCGATCAAACCCGAAGTGTACGATCTCCCAACACTTCAAGTCGAATCGCCTCCGGTTCGTCCGCGTCCTCCAATTCCACGATCTGACCCTGCCCCGGGGCGACATCCGCGAATGAAATCCCAGACACGGTCGCGTTTTGACTGGCAACGGGTTGCGACAACACACCGAATCCTGTGTCGATCCCCTGCCAGCGGGCACGGAGGTCACGGTCATACACCTCTCGCACGTTGATGATGAACTGAGGCATGATGGGGCACATGGTTGTATAAGAAGCCGAGAGCAGAAAGAGCATCGTAGTACTGTTTGTGTGCCCATCTTCGATCGTAGCAACGATCGTGTCAAGCAAGTTCCTAGTAGTTAAAGGGGAGACATCCGAGCGGTTAGCTTTTGTGCGTGTACTCGAGAATAAGACAGGTAAGAGAAAGTGGTGACGATGAATGGAAACGAGAGGGAGGAAATAGTGTCATACACGAGGAAATAAAGAATCCCATCTCTCATGAGTAATTGCATGTATTGGTTAGGCTGCCACTGTTTGGTCGCCCTGTACATATCAACCGACTGCTTCAAGGTGCGGATGACAGCGAGAACAAAAAGCGTAGCACCGAGAACAAATCGCAGGATTTCAACATACAAGGGGAGCAGGGATGGGATGTTGCTCCATGAGGCAGTGCAAGAAGAAGAATCGGTAACTCGGACAATCGTGACTAGAAAAGGGTGGCAGAAAATGAGATGCCACTTGGGTGAGATTGCAGTGAATGCAGTTCAACTTGAGACATACCTGAGAGGTAGGTATTGGGATTGAAGTAGATACCTACCACGACAAATGAAACAACAACCTGCGGCATGTAAAGGAACAAAAGGACACAAAGGACCCTTTTGGATCGATTCCACATTGCATATACCCGCACGATCATCACAACTGTAATTGGAATCGCGGTCGGGGGAAATGGAATAAGGGGGTACAGTAACTCACGATCAGCAGCATTAAGGAATATCGGGAACGCCCAGGCATTTACCAGAAAGAGTACAGTACCTTCAAAGTATCCATGTCTCATGAGTCATCCTGATCTTGTGTTAGGGCAGTAAACCAATGTGCTTACACCTACGGATCCGAGTCTGTTATCAGTAGAGTTCGCAAATGGAGTTTGGATGCATACATCTACCAGGGTTCAGCGACTAATCATTAAAGACACGCAATGTGTAAAACAAGAACTGACTATAAGAGGGCCAGGGACAAAGGTACTACCAACTGCGGGTGTATCTGATCAGCTCAACCAGTGTCCAATTTAACTTTGAACGCACATAGACCATTAACACTGGAGCGCAGATCCATTGTTAGCCGTGTAAGCTGATACACATCATAGCAATCATAGACCTACATAGCCCAACAAAGACCAAAATAGCGGACCTGTGTGACTGTCAATTCGGAATATGTGCGATGAAGTGTCCCATACTACACACTAGAACAAACATTGTAGAGACCCGAGTCCAGGGTCTGCACTGTGGGACTGTCAGGGACTTGGTACTTGTTTGATAATTGTTGATTCGTTACCCAAATATAGTCTACCTTTTAATATTGTCAGCCAACAAATAAGATGCGGAGAGCGGAACAACATACCTCTCTCGAAAAAGTGAGGACTGCAGGGGTACAATTGTAGTGGTCGTTTCAATATGAGAAGGATAGTGTACACAAATGCATCACTCACAATAATTATATACGACAGCGGTGACAACAATAACTGCGTTGGACTAAAACATTAATCACTGACCAACGTGACCATAGTTATGAGCAACCGTACGGGACACATAGTCTTTCATCCGGAGAAGCTCCAAAGCAGACTGCAAATCGGAGGACATGACACTCGCAAGAGAAAGAACAATGTTTGACCGTTTAATGATAAGGACAGATCGAGGCTCGAACAGAGCGGGAGTGCCAGTGGATCGGCCTTGGGTTCTCGTGGCAGTTATATCATCTACCCGGCATACTAACAATTTGTTTCGAGGTTTGTTCGGAACAAATATTGATGTATAATTGTCCAGCGCTCGGCAAGTATATAGCACAGGATGATTACGGTCAAAAGAATAAATCGTGGTTTTCATGGCCATACCATCTGCCGGGACGAGGAAAAAGCCTTGAAGCTGTGGTACCAGAGCGGTTACATCACTGAGGCGAACGTCGCATTTCTACCATTCGTTCATTTCAAGGCGCTACTCTTTTGAACGTCGACCCTGATCAGCTCTCATTCCATGCTCAAACTCAGTCCAGGATACTTCGACGCACTCTCCATCCCCTCCAGTGGTAGGGTCGAGGTTTCGACTGGGAGGAAGTCTTCAGTGACGCGTGGGTACAAGATTGGGTCTGAAGCCAAACATGCCTCAATGCGTCTCGCCAAGGTCCAATGTCTATGGCCTTCGCAAGCCCAGTTTCTTTTGATGGTACCTTGATGCGGCACAGGTTAATACCACGCTACACAGGTAAAGTGTCCCACATGGCTATCTTGGACTGTCTTCGTCACGGGCGGGAATAGGGCGTTCTGCTGAATTCAGTCGAGTATGAGAATGGTGTACTACAAGAAGAAAAAAGGAGAACGCATTGGCCTGACAGCAATCGCAATCTAGCGTGAATACGCGATCACCGCTGAGTTCAACGTGGGACACGACTAATTTAATCTCGGGAATCAGCCAAAATTAAGATTAGCCAACATGATGGTCACTGAACGCCAACAGGCCGATGAGGCAGCGCAAGCGGCATAAATAGATGCTTTGGGTCCAGCCGCGACTCCAGCGACTTACAGGTTCTCAGGATCATCGGTCATCGATGCATCACTTCAACTCTGTGCAGTTCCTGTGAAATTGATCGAACCAAACAGTGAGATGAAACGCGTCGCGTGACGGATAGAAGAGACATTGCGTTGCGACAATGTCTAGGTTCTTTCCCCCCCGAAATAGCTGGATTGTGTGTACGCACACCGTTTAGATCCAAACACGAAGCATCTATGCAGACGTTTTATAGTGGAAGTCTGAGTCGCATTCCGAAACACCATACTCCATCAGGGAATATGAAAATGGACTAAATAGGGAGGGCGGTTATCGACGGGATGCGATGTATCGATTGCCATAGTGCCAAAAGGAGGGGGATCTAGCCCTGCGAATACAGTTGCATGTCACGATAGGACGAGAAGGTTACAGTCCAAAACGACGTTGAATACCCGTGCACAAGAACAAGAAAGAGCCAGGGAATCGGTGGTGGTGACGGGGCCAAAGTACTCACCATCTGCTTCATAGCGGTAGGGACGGGGTTGGGACTGGGAGGGAGTCTTCAGTGACATGTGAATACGGGATCGGGTCTGCAGCCGAACATGTCTAAATGGGTCTCACTGATGATGCCAAGGTCGGACCTCCACTGCCTTCGCAAGCCCAGTGTCTCCCCCTTTTGTATGTCTTGCTCGCTACCCTCTTTCGATGGGCACTCTGATGTCCCTCCGGTCATCCTGGACTGTCTTGTTGGTCGATGTCACAGCCAGGGGTAGCGTGTTTTACTGAACCGAGTCGACGAGGATGAGAAGGATGGACTACAAGGAGTGTGCATATTCACGACTTAGCAGTCGCGAGCGAGCTGGAATATGGAATCACTGCTGGACTCCAATGACATGGAGCATGGGTCGTGTACTGTGAGAAATCAACCAAGAAGACGGTCACCCCATGCCAACAGGACGGTAAGGCAGTGAAAAGCGGCGTCGCCATTGGTGCTCTTGGAAGAGGGTGACCTGCGACTTACAGGTTATCGGGATAATCGATGCATCGCTTCAACTCTGTGCAGTTCCTGAAAATTTGATTGAATCAGAGGGTGAGATCAAATGCGCCACGCGCGGAAGACACTGCGTTGCCACGATGTTCACATTTTGTTTTCTGTCGAAACAGCTGGATGATTTGTATATACACCATCTATGCAGAGGTTTTATAACGGACATCTGAGTCGCGTTCCAAAACACCACACTCCTGGCAGAGGAGGCTAGTCCGAATGGGCAGCGCGATTATCGATGCGATTGCAGTGCATAAATTGCACATAGTGCCAAAAGGGGGTATCCGATGTGTCGCAAGTCATGATGATGATGGGATTAGCAGGTTACATCGGACGAACTTACCCGCGCAGGTGATTTGAGAGCGGACCGATTCGGCAGGGGTGAACGCATGGGTGAGTCCGTTTTCAAAAAGTCGGAAAAGGTAGGGGTTCGGCGGGGATGGATGAACCGCGGAAGGCAGCATCGGCGAGATGATAGTAGGCATGGATATGGGCCATACGGCGTTGGAAACGTCCCCTTCACGCTCAAAAGCAGGACGGCTGGAGGTGGGGGTGTTGTCTGAGCAGGAATGGACATGTATAGGGTGAAACGAGGGACGGAGACTATTCGAACAAATGCCTGCAGACAGAGCAGTCAGGATGTCGTTCGAGCTAGATGTCGGGACGACCTCTGGTAGAACCGTTGGCAAGTTCTTCCAACCCACCATACTAGCGAAACGCAACAACTTGAAAGATTCTCACATCGTTCGTACGAGAGACCAGGTCTTTGAGCTCGACGGAGTTTGAACTGTCCGTCCTCGACCTGAGGCTCGACGATGTTCAACTGCTCACCGGCGCCACTGTCCTAATCACTAGAATTGGGCGATATTCCAGCGCTTCAGGTATCAATCATTACCTGCTGGACGAGGATGACGCTGCTTTTGATGACTAGATAGTACGTGCCCCAAGTTGAACTCTATGTCATGATGCCCTTTCGTACGTCGCTGAAATGTTGGTCACTCGTGCAGGACGTATCTAACGAGGTTCGGTGATACAAATTGCTTATAATGCGGTACAAGAGCCTTGCTCGAAGATGCCGCAAGTCCGCTGAGCTCTCCCAGGATTCTTCTCGTGCTCATTCACCAGGTTACGCTAACGGGACTCGTTCTCATACGTCAACGGCCCGCGCCGAGACAGTACGAACGGGCTTGGACTCTTTTATGCCTACAGATCGACCCCTGCATCTGGCCCACTAAATGTATGGGTTAGTGCATCCAATCGTCGTAGCCCACTCACGGATGCTCCTGGCATCCTCCTGAACTTTTGCGGATTCATTCGTATCATACAGTCTGCAGGAACATTCTATTCGATGTGCGTTGATAGCGATCCGAGGTGATTGCAATGCTGCGTCGAAAGGCGACCTTGCCAACTGCACGACAAATGAACAAGACACCATTCGAGCACATTGGCCCATAGATTGATGCTGGGCGTGCAGGGGGAGACCATCAAATACCCGAGTTCGTGCCTCCGCGATGTTGCGGTCATGACACTCACCCATATCCTTTGTGTTGGTAGCCTTTGGTAGTATCCTACACGCTGTAGTAGCCCTCGATGAATGTGAACAACATGCTGATTTTTACCCTTGTGTACCGCCTGAAACTGTGACGCACAGAACCAACTCACACGGGCAGTGAGACGATTCCCATATTGCGCTTCATCGGGATCCAGATACATAGGACTCAGGGCAAAGCACAGATAAATTAAATAAATATCCGAATCACCTTTCGAAGTATCACGATCCTCTACTATGCACGGTCAATGACACAGCGCTCCGCTTCCAAGCAAAAATCTTCGTTCAAACCTGACGCGTACCATCTCCCAACACTTCCAGTCGAATCGCCTCTGGTTCGTCCGCATCCTCTTCCACCATCTGACCCTGCCCTGGTGTGACATCCGCGAATGCAATCGCAGACATGGCCGCATTTTGACTGGCATTGGGTTGCGAAATGACACCGAATCCGGTATCATCCCCTTGCCAGCGGGCACGAAGGTCACGGTCGTACAGCTCTCGCACGCTGATAATGAACCGAGGCATCATGGGGCACATGGTTATACAAGAAACCAAAGACAGAAAGAGCATCGCAGTACTGTTTATTATAGGCTCGCTGATGAACACTGCAACGATGTTGAAAAGCAAGTTCCTGGAAGTTCGGGGGAAAATAGAGTGGTTAGTTCTTTGTGCGCTACTAGAGTAAGATGGATAGGAGAACGTAGTGGTGACGAATGGAAAAAGGGGGGAAAGTGAGACGTACACGAGGAAATACTGAATCCCATCTCTCACAAGTAGTTGCATGTACCGGTTAGCCTGCCACTGCTTGGTCGCTTTGTACATCTCGACTGATTGCTTCAAGATTTGGATGACAGCGAGAACCAAAAGTGCAGCACCGAGAACAAATCGCGGGATATGATCATACAAGTAAAGCATGTACGGGATATTGATCGATGAGCTATTGCAAAAAGAGAGATCGAGAACCTGTACAACTGTGACTGGAAAAAAGCGTGACAGGAGATGAGTGGCCACCTGCGTGAGATTGCAGTGATACATGCAGTTTAGCCCGAGACATACCTGAGAAGTAGGTATTGGGATTGTAGTAGATTCCTGCAAAAACGAAGGAAAAAATGACCTGTGGCACGTGAATGAACAGGAGGACACAGAGGATCCTTTTGGATCGATTCCACATTGCATACACCCGAAGGATCATCACCACTGAAACCAAATCGCGGTTGGGGAATGGAATGAGAGGGTACAGTAACTCACAATCAGCAGCACCAAGAAACACTGGGAACCCCCAGGCAGGTACCAGAAAGATTATCGTGCCTTCGGAATATCCACGTCTCATACCGATATTGTGGAGGGCAGTAAATAGATGGGCTTACACCTATGGATCTGTTATCAGTAGAGTTTGCAATCCGAGTTTGGATGCATACGTCTACCAGAAGATGACACTAATTAACGACAGACGAGGTGCAAGACAAGAAAAACTGACTATGAGGGGGCCGGGGATAAAGGTACTACCAACTGCAAACATACTATATGATCAGCTCAATTACCAATTTAACTTTGAACATACTAAGACCATTAGTACTTGAGCACAGATCCGTTGTTAGCGAGTAATTTGATATGCATCACATTAACCATAGACCCACATAGCCCAACAAAGGCCAACATAGCGGACCTACGGAAGTGTCAATTCGGAACATGTGCAATGAAGTGTCCCATACAGACTAGAACAAACATTGTAGAGACCCAGGTCCAGGGTCTGCTCTGTGGGACTGTCAGCGACTTGGAGCTTCTTTGACAATTGTTGCTTCGTTACCCAAACATAGTCTATCTTTGAATATTGTTAGCTAGCAAATAAGATGTGGAGAGCGACATAAGCATACCTCCCTCGAAAAGGTGAGGACTGCGGGGTAGGATTGCAATCATCATTTCAAATTGGGGAGGATAATTTGCACGAAAGGATCACTCACAATAATCATATACGACAACAGTGATAACAACAACTGCATTGGACTATAAGATTAATCATTGACCGAAGTTATCGGAGCGACCGTACGTGACGCATAGTTATTCATCTGGATAAGCTCCAAAGCAGACTGTAAATCGGAGGACATGACGTGCGCAAGCGAAACAGCAACGTTTGACTTTTTAACAATAAGCAAAGATCGAGAGTCAAGGAGGGAAAGTTTCCAGTGGTTCGGCCTTGGGCTCCAATGGCATTTATATCGTCTACCCGGCATATAAACTGATTGCTTCAAGACTCGTTTGGAACAAAGAGTGGGATACGATTCCACAACGTTCGGCAATTACGCGATACTGGATGGAAACATAGTGACGGAAGGCAATACGAGAGCTTCTTTGCCGGTGTGCAGAGAACAAAGTCGTCGTGTAAACAGCACAGGACGTTTGCGGTGAAAAGATTGAATCGTGGTTTTGATGTAGGATCATGATCATACCACCTCCGGTGATGAGGACGAAGCTTTGAAGATGTGGCACCAGTGCAGTTGCATCGCTGAAGTCAACGCGGCATTTCTACCATTCGTTCATTTCAAGGTGCTACAACAGATCATGAACGCCTCGTTATTGCTTATTTGAACATCGATCCTAATCAGCTCTCATTTTACGCCCGCATTCAGCCCGTGGTACTTACGAGTGCGATTATTGTATATCTTGGCTCTGTCAATATGCACCCAAGCTGAGACCGATGAACCATTTCCTCGTGGGATGCCTCTAGGATAATACCCTCGGGTGATCCACGTCAACCTACCGGTGACTTTGGGGTAATGGGCCGGTAACCTAGAATTTAACAGATGGCGAGAATCAGCAGTGCCTCCCTACCAATATCACATAACTCACTCTTATCTACGGCTATGTTGGCGGAGGAGCTGCGGAAGTGACGCAGAGAACCACGGTTGCTTCTACCAAGAGTGATCTGAACCGTGATAATCAGGAAGCGTGTCGCGGCGTTGAGTGGGCCAAGATTGAGTGGAAATTGTAAGCCCAAGGTCCCTTTCCCGCTCAAAAGGAGGGCGACCGGGTGTGAAGGTGTTGTCTGAGGGGGGATGGGCACGTAGACTGTGTTTCGAACGGAGCATCTGCATCAATCGTTCTCGTCGTCCGTCGCCGATACTCGCGTCGCTGTCCGCGAGGTTACATGGCGTCGCGGTTGCGGCATGGACGAAGCACACGGAATGGTCTCGAGCAGTCGGGATGTCATACCTTGGGGAGGGTCGTCCGCGCTTTACTCGCAGCCAAGGTTCCTCCAAGTCACCATGATAGCGATGCGCAACAAAGCCTCTTGAGTACTGAGTCTTGAATCGTCCCTACGAGGCGAACCCGCGCAGACTTCAGTCTGGCGGACAGCTCGACGGAGTTGGAACTGCTTTCTGTCCTCGACGATGTTCAACTGCTCAGCGCTCACCACCATCCATTCACCATCAACTTGGCCGCTTGTCCTGATCGCTAGAATTAAATGTCATGTCAGCACTTGGTATCAATCATTACCTGCTGGACGAAATGTTCAATTCTCCTCAAATCCTAACATCGTTCGTGTCGACTAGCAGCTTTCGAATCACCAGGTACATGCCCTTGAACTACACGTCGTGGCGCCTGACGAGATGTTAGTCGCTCGTGCAGGACAAATCTTACGAGGTTTCAGTGAATAGAATTTGCTTATCACCCAATACATGAGCCTTGTCCATGGGGGCTTTTCCGCTGAGTCCGCCGTGGCGAAGTGTAAGCTCGACGGAGTTTGAATTGCTTTTCTCGACAACGCTCAACTGCTTATAATTATCACCATCCTCAGTTAGTGTCAGCGCTTCAGCTGTCATTTATTACCTGCTGCTGGAAGATATCCAATTCTGAAAATCCTTTCATCGTGCGTGTCACCAATCGACTGACACACTCAAGTCGCTAGGTACATGCTCTTGAACTTTTCGATGATGATAGTACGTCATAATACCTTTCCGTACGCCAACGAGAAGTTAGTTGCTCATGCAGGACAAATCTAACGAGGTTTCAGTGAACACAACTCGCTTGACACGTAGTACAAGACCCTCGTTCGTGGGAGATCTTGCTTTTCCGTTGAGTTCCGACCCCCAGGAGTTTCTTTGGTGTGCTGAAAGCAACTCGATGTCGAGCGAATCCACAAAAGTAAGTTCACTGAGGGTCCGTAGTCTCCATCATGACGAACGGTACTTTAATGGTCTACAATATTCAATAGATTGCTCACCAGGACACAACGCACCACCGTAAGTCATAAACTACCATACCTCAATTTCCCTCGCACTGACCCATGCGTATCTTCAGCGTCGAGCACAAAGATTCTCGCCAAGTCCGAGTTTGGAATAATGGCGCTCCAGGCGACTGGTAGCCAACTAACCCAATCACCTATTTCGGTGAACGTCAAGACAACTACCTAGGCACATGTTCCGAAATTGCTCAGTCACATTTGTGTACAGCCTTTCACATACCAGGTCGATCCCACCCATTAATCAAAATTTCCGCATGTTCTATCAGTTGTCAATAGGTATCCCGTGCCCTGCGACAGAGTCGACGACAAGATCGCTGTTCATACTCGGGTATATCCTTACCTGGAGACTGTACTGTTGTTGAACCCGAACTAGATGCTCAGTAAGATAACGCCAGAGGAGCTCACCGGTGCATTTTCACCGGGTTACGCCAACGAGGCTCATACGTCAACGTTTCAACGGTGGGGGCCAAGAATTATCGTGGCCTTATGCACCACTTTGCCAACGAGCTTGGGCTCTTTTATGTCTACAGCTTGGTCCCTGTGATCAAGGGTATAGGTTTAGTGCGTCCAGTAATCCTAGCCCACTCGCGGACGTTCTTCGCGTTCATTCACATCATAGAACCTACAGGAACATGCAGTATAATCTGCGCTGACAGCGATCCGAGGTGAATCCGGTGATTATTGTGTCGTGAGATGATGGTAAACCCCTCTGCTGCACTCGCCGCACTGCAGAGCAACACAGTGCCAATCCCTTAACCCCCACGTCATTCTCGTACGATCGATCAACGCTGCGTTGATGATGCATGATTTGTTCTTCAGTTTGCGTCTTGATTATCTGACTCGTCTGTCTCTGCATACGACTTGTCAAGAGTCCGTGCATATTGGCGTCGCTTTCTTAGATCTTGCTATGCCATTTCTGGTTGCTGCGAGGCTGGCGGTGGTTTTGGCCACCACCCGGGTCAGTTATCTGTGCAAAGCTCTAAACCATCTTTGATATTGCCCCTCTCTCAGTTGGGATGTTAACAAAACATTACTGGGTTCATTGCGATGCTGCGAAGAAATTCAACCTTGCCGACGGACTGATGATGCGTGTGATGAGAACAGCGAAAGACTCAAATGCCCGAGTTCATGTCTAGTGCAAAGTCTCGGTCGTGACGCTCACCCATTTTCTGATAGTAGCCTTTGGTTGTATTCTATACGCCGTAGATTCTCGCGAGGAATGTCAGGAAAGTGCTGGGTTCTACAGTAGCCCTTTGTTCTTCCAGAAGGTGTTCGCAATACAGAGATGGTTTATACATATTGCCGCGTTGGAGGATACATCAAGCTTTAAATATCGAATCACCGTTCAAAGCACTACGACCTCTACTATCCATCAACGGTTCAGCGCTCGTGCTCATCCCCAGTTTTAACCCAAAATCCTCGTTCAAGCCTGACGCGTACAATCTCCCGAGACTTCGAGTCGAGTCGCCAC